>JALXFT010002930.1:0-39905 GCA_023376895.1 Aspiorhynchus laticeps | reverse complement strand
TAGATTGAAAAGAAGCAACAACAATTCCATCACGTCAAAACCTCCGGATTTTTTGGCCCCACAAAAAAAAACTTGTGTTGCTTGCCATCTCAGCGATAAACTACCTGCTGTCTGGCTAAGAGCTTCAGAAACGCAACGTCCTGGAAAGCATTTCGCCGTCCAGACGGTCAAAGACCAGGACCATCAATTGCGTTGTTCAGCGCCCGGAGTTTAGTGTCAGCTGGGCAACTTGAGAGGCGCTCAGAAGGTCCAGTGCCTCAAACTGCAGGGGAGAACAACAACAGCGTTTGTTAGAAACAACCGCTTGCCCAAAAAAGACGCAGAGCAGCTCTACAGCGTGGCGGGGACCTTACGCTGCCGAAGTCTTCAAGACCCGCGCAGGTCTTCGTAATCCACGTAGATGGAGAATTTGCCAAAACATTCCCAAAGACAGTGCTGAGGCTGCTGCTGTTGGAGCCACAGGTTGACCTAAAAGGGATGACGTGCAGAAAAGACTCATTAAGAGATACACCGACAACACAGAGCGCCGCTATCGTTCAGCAGGCAAAACAAGCAAAGCCCGCTCCACTGCACCTACCCGATGCCTGTCTCTGCTTGAGGTAGGCCAACAAACTGGGGTGAGCTCCTGCGTCTCAGCGACGTCATTGCTCAAAGACGCTGCTCAGGGCCCTGACGCTACATGGGAAAGATCAAAACAAAATGGAAGGTAAGGACCACGCCTCTTCAATATCCTTTTCCCACCGCTCACTGACCCACGGAGAAACGCCCCGGCTTTTTTGCTGACAATGCTACGATACACGCTTTACAGAGCTGTGCAGCAGGTGAGGAGCGCTACGTACATGACTGGTATGCGTTGCAGTCCGTTCGATGTTGCTGTCTGGAGCATCTCTGGAGTCAGGCTGGGCAGGAGGGGAATCATTTTACAGTGAACCAGGAAACCCAGTCGTGGCTCCCAAGTCTTCAAAATGAGGGCTGATGACGGCGAAGACCCGATTATCAAAGCCCTCACCACAGGATTGATGCCAAACCTAGAGGAAATGACAAACAAGCAGAGAGTAGCAATTTCGTCAAAAACATATGGAAAAATTGCTCACATCGACCTTTTACCCCAAAGAAAATGATACCTGTGCGTGCTAGTCATCTCAGTGATCAGAACGTACCTGCGGTGTCAGGGTGAGAGCTGACAAGAACGCGCCGACCTCATGGAAAGCATTGTCGCCGTCCAAACGGTCAAAGACCAGGACCATCAGATTTGCGTTGTTCAGCGCGCCGGAGTTTAGTGTCAGCTGGGCAACTTGAGAGGCGCTCAGAAGGTCCAGTGCCTCAAACTGCAGGGGAGAACAACAACAGCGTTTGTTAGAAACAACCTGCTTGCCCAAAAAAGACGCAGGAGCAACTCTACAGCGTGGCGGGGACACTTACGCTGCCGAAGTCTTCGAAGAGCCCGCGCAGGTCTTCGTAATCCACGTAGATGGAGAATTTGCCAAAACATTCCCAAAGACAGGTGCTGAGGCTGCTGCTGTTGGAGCCACAGGTTGAGCCTAAAAAGGATGACGTGCAGAAAAGACAAATTAGGAGAGATACACGCGTTCACAGACACAGAGCGCCGCTGTCGTTCAGCATACACGGCAACAAAGCGCCACCTCCACTGACCTACCAGATGCCTGGCTCAGCTTGAGGTAGGCCAACAAGACTGGGGTGAGCTCCTGCTGTCTCAGCGACGTCAGCTGCTCAAAGACGCTGCTCAGGGCCCTGACGCTACATGGGAAAGATCAAAACAAAATGGAAGGTAAGGACCACGCCTCTTCAATATCCTTTTCCCACCGCGTGAGAGCTGACAAGAACGCGCCGACCTCATGGAAAGCATTGTCGCCGTCCAAACGGTCAAAGACCAGGACCATCAGATTTGCGTTGTTCAGCGCGCCGGAGTTTAGTGTCAGCTGGGCAACTTGAGAGGCGTCAGAAGGTCCAGTGCCTCAAACTGCAGGGGAGGGAGACAACAACAACAGCGTTCGTAAGACACAACACGCTTGCCCAAAACAGTCGCAGGAGCAGCTCTACAGCATGGCGGGCCCACTTACGCTGCCGAAGCCTTCGAAGAGCCCGCGCAGGTCTTCGTAATCCACGTAGATGGAGAATTTGCCAAAGCATTCCCAAAGACAAGTGCTGAGGCTGCGCTGTTGGAGCCACAGGTTGAGCCTAAAAGGGATGACGTGCAGAAAAGACTCATTAGGAGAGATACACGCTGACATACACAGAGCGCCGCTATCGTTCAGCAGGCAAAAAAACAAGCAAAGCGCCACATCCACTGCACCTACCCGATGCCTGTCTCTGCTTGAGGTAGGCCAACAAGACTGGGGTGAGCTCCTGCTGTCTCAGCGAGGTCAGCTGCTCAAAGACGCTGCTCAGGGGGCCCCGACTACATGGGAAAGATCAAGACAAAATGGAAGGTAAGGACCACGCCTCTTCGATATACTTTTCCCACCGCTCACTGACCCAGCGTGAGATACACCCTGGCGGTTTCGCTGACAATGCTACGAGACACGCTTTACAGAGCTGTGCAGCAGTTGGAGAGCGCTACGTACATGACGTGGTATGCGTTGCAGTCCACGTTCGATGTTGCTGTCTGGAGCATCTCTGGAGTCAAGCTGGGCAGGAGGGGAATCAGTTTGCAGTGAACCAGGAAACCCAGTCGTGGCTCCCGAAGTCTTCAAAATGAGGGCTGATGACGGCGAAGACCCGATTCATCATGAAGTCCCTCACCACAGGATTGATGTCCAAAGCCTAGAGGAAATGACAAACAAGCAGAGAGTAGCAATTTCGTCAAAAACATATAGGAAAAAAATTGCGTCACATCGGATCCTTTTACCCCAAAGAATATGATACCTGTGCGTGCTAGTCATCTCAGTGATCAGAACGTACCTGCGGTGTCAGGGTGAGAGCTGACAAGAACGCGCCGACCTCATGGAAAGCATTGTCGCCGTCCAAACGGTCAAAGACCAGGACCATCAGATTTGCGTTGTTCAGCGCGCCGGAGTTTAGTGTCAGCTGGGCAACTTGAGAGGCGCTCAGAAGGTCCAGTGCCTCAAACTGCAGGGGAGAACAACAACAGCGTTTGTTAGAAACAACCTGCTTGCCCAAAAAAGACGCAGGAGCAACTCTTACAGCGTGGCGGGGACACTTACGCTGCCGAAGTCTTCGAAGAGCCCGCGCAGGTCTTCGTAATCCACGTAGATGGAGAATTTGCCAAAACATTCCCAAAGACAGGTGCTGAGGCTGCTGCTGTTGGAGCCACAGGTTGAGCCTAAAAAGGATGACATGCAGAAAAGACAAATTAGGAGAGATACACGCGTTCACAGACACAGAGCGCCGCTGTTGTTCAGCATACACGGCAAAACTAAGCGCCACCTCCACTGGACCTACCAGATGCCTGGCTCAGCTTGAGGTAGGCCAACAAGACTGGGGTGAGCTCCTGCTGTCTCAGCGACGTCAGCTGCTCAAAGACGCTGCTCAGGGCCCTGACGCTACATGGGAAAGATCAAAACAAAATGGAAGGTAAGGACCACGCCTCTTCAATATCCTTTTCCCACCGCTCACTGACCCCAGCGTGAGAAACGCCCCGGCTTTTTCGCTGACAATGCTAAGATACACGCTTTACAGAGCTGTGCAGCAGGTGAGGAGCGCTACGTACATGACGTGGTATGCGTTGCAGTCCCGCGTTCGATGTTGCTGTCTGGAGCATCTCTGGAGTCAGGCTGGGCAGGAGGGGAATCAGTTTTACAGTGAACCAGGAAACCCAGTCGTGGCTGCCAAAAGTCTTCAAAATGAGTGCTGATGACGGCGAATACCCGATTAATCATGATGTCCCTCACCACAGGACTGATGTACAAATTTACTAGAGGAAATGACAAACAAGCGGAAAGCAGCATTGCCATTAGATTGAAAAGAAGCAACAACAATTCCATCACGTCAGAAAACGCTCTTCGGATTTTTTGGCCCCACAGAAAATAACACTTGTGTGTGCTTGCCATCATCGATCAACAAATCAAACTTTATTTATAAAAGACCTTTAAAAAAACACCGAAGTGTACAAAGTGCATGTACAGAAAGGTCAAAAAAGGACCATACAATACAATTAATAATAAAAATAAATAAATACAGCTAAACTTAAAATAAACAAATATCAACTCAGGTGTCAAGGCAAGGAAAAAAGCGTTTGTTTTAAGACCTGATTGAAAAAAAACAATGAAGAGCCGTCTACATGAGCAGGGGCACTTATTCCATAATTAGGAGCTGCCCAGCAGGCCACGGTCCCTCTAAGCTTACGCTTTGTTTTGGCACATTCAGGAACAGGTGCTGAGGCTGACCTGTTGGAGAACGTTGAGGTTAAAAGGGTGTAAGCAGCTCAGAAATATTAAGGTTGCAGCACAAGCCCATTTAGGGATTTATAAACGAACAGAAGAATTTTAAATTGAATCCTAAAATGTAACTGGCTGCCAGTGAAGTGAAGCTAATATGGGGGAAATCTGCTCATATTTACGCGTTCAGTTCAAAGACGCGCTGCGGGGTTTTGCACCATCTGCAAAACGAGCAACAGAGGACCCACTAACGCCCAAGTATAATGCATTACAGTAATCAAGGCCCAGTGGTTACAAAGGCATGGATTATGTCTCAAAATTTTGCCTTGTAAGATATGGCTTTATTTTGGCCAATGCCTCAGTTGGAAAATACTTGATTACGTTTATGCACTGATCTGACTGTCTAACTTAAAAGTCTGAATCAATTTTCATCCCCTAAAATTAGTAATGGTTGGCTTGATTTACTGAGCAAGGCACCCAAATCAACCAGAGGGGTCCCGGGTGGGTTCCCACCAAAAACCATCACTTCTGTCTTGTCTTCATTAAAACTTAAAAAATTATGAGCCATCAATGCCTTTTATCGTCAAGACACTCAAGTAACGATCCAACACAGTATCATTCCATTCTTAAGTGAACATAAATCTGGCTATCATCCGCATTAACAATGGAATGACAGTGCAATGCTCCTGATTATTGAACCAAGGGGGAGCAAATAAAGAGAAAAAGGAGAGGGCCTAAAATGAGCCCTGCGGTACCCCCACAAGAAAGAGAAAAAAGCCGAAGAGGACATTAAATTCACCAAGCTAACACAAAAGGTTCCGGCCTTTTAAATTTGACCTGAACCATTGGAGGCTATGGCCCTTAATCCCACCCACTGTCCAGACGAGAATTAGATTTCATGGTCCACAGTGTCAAATGCAGCAGTTAAATCAAGAAGCAACCAGAATAACACAATCACCAGCAATCCGTAGCTAAAAGGATATCATTAAAAAATTTTCAAAAGTGCAGATTCTGTGCTGTGTGAGTTTTAAAACCGGACTGGAAAGCTTCAGAATATTGTGATCTTTCAAATAGGCCATTAATTGACTATAAAATATCTTTTCAAGATTTTTGAAAGAAAGGTAGCTTTGAAATAGGTCTAAAATTTGCAAGGTCTGTCGGATCAGAGCAGGGTTTATTCAGAGGTTGGGACCATGCGTGTTTAAAAATTTCTGGGACCACACCTGATGACAAACTGCTATTAATAACAGCAAGAACAGATGGCTTACTAGTGAGGAAAAACCTCCTTGACAAGTCGAGGAGGGACAGCATCTTAGGAGAACCTGAGGGCTTCAATTGACCAACAATCTCTGTAAATACTGAGAAAGTCACCGTCTCAAACGTGTCAAGGACAGCAGAGCATGAGGACAGGGGACTGAAGGATCATAGGCAGGTGGTGAAATAAGAGCCCTGGTGGAAGTAACCTTATCAATAAAAAAGTGAAGAAAAGTTTAACAAACAGCAGAGGATGGCATCAACACAGGACACGTTTGAGGGACTTGAAGAACTGAATCAATAGTCTTAAACTAAACACGAGGCTTGTTTACAATTTGACAAAATAATTTCAGGAGATATAATTTTTTTAGCATCTTTCACAGTTTTCTGATGTGACGCCAGCAATCCACTTAGTATATGAAACGACACATGCAATTTGTCCTTTTTCCATGTGCGCACAGACCTACGGCACTCACGTCTGACAGCACGAAACCATGACATTCCATCCATGGCTCAAATTTAGGTTTTTGGCTGCTGATTTTCAAAGGAGCCACAGTATTCAAAACAGTTAGCCAGGTATAGGTGCAACCATGAGCTAAGGCGCCTCTGAATATTGACATATAGACTCCGGTATAGCATAGTTCTGACTGGACAAATGATGCAAACTGAACAGCTGTGGAAGAATTAATGATGACGACAGGGGCGAACAGCAGCTCGAGGTTCGACAGTATTACAGGCAAGAGCCTTATCACAACAGTACAGGCATAATTGTCAGAAATCACTGCGTCACAGATCTCAAGGTTACAAACAGCAAACAACAAAAGATAAAAACAGTCCCCTGCCATGTGTGTGTCCACGGTTTTGTGTGGGGCAGACACACTGCACCAAATTTAAAAGAGTCAATGAGATATAAAAAAATCCTTTGGCATTGGGTTTTCAGGACAGCACACCATGGACCATTTAAATCCCCAACAAATAAGCCCTACATGATCGTATTTCGGAATAATATCAGCCAGAAAAAGCAGAAGTCATTTATGAAAGTCTTATTGTATCTGGGAGGCCGATAGGACCACTGCACACAGCATTTTGAAGGAACGGACCAGCTCAAATAAACTCAGTTCAAAGCTGCTAAACGAGGAAGGTAGAATAGTTGTTTTACCATTTGTTGGCATCCTTATAAAAGATACGCAATTCCTCCTCCTCGCCCCGACGTTCGCGGGAATTTTAAATAGCAGCAATCATTCGGTAATAGTTCGAAAAAACACTGGACTCACCAATGTCAGCCACGTCTCAGTCACACAGAGAGCAAATCCAAACCCATTGGACGAGAAAGAAGTCCTTTAGAATAAAGTTTTATTCGTCAGCGATCTAAGCATTCACCAGCCCAATCCTGGTAGGACTGCGGCGGATCTGCAGTGCTGTACTTTCAACGGGACCCGACATAGAGCTGCAGGTCTTGCAGATTTACCCCACGCCAACGGGGTCGTGGAGAGCAGGGGGGGGGGGACGGGGCTGGATACACCTATCTGGGCCGACGTCAGGTACCAACCAGACGTCGATAGGGTCCAGCACTCGTCGAGAAATAGAAAGGCGGTGGCACGCTCGGTACTCAGTCCAGGAACCCATGGGAAAAGAGCGCTTAGCCAGTTTCCACCCTCACAGCGGACCACGCGTTTCCTTGCGACGGTGGATGGCGCTTACGCCGGGGATGTATATCAGGAAGGCGGCAGAGATAAGCTGGAATGCCCGATAGGAAGCGGGGGCAATGTCTTTTGTCCAGCATAATCAAATTTTACTAAATCTTTGGCAAAATATCTGAAAATCCAGATGTTTGGACCGATCGTATACCATTAGTGACTTCAACATTTTGAACAGCAAGTGACACAAACAGCACAAAAACCCACACAGCGATTGTAAGACCAGACGGCCAACCCACAAATCACTGGTGCCATGCTTGCCATCTCAGCGATGACAACATACCTGCTGTGTCTGGCTAAGAGCTGTCAGGAAATCGTCAACGTCCTGGAAAGCATTGTCGCCGTCCAGACGGTCAAAGACCAGGACCATCAGATTCGCGTTGTTCAGCGCGCCGGAGTTTAGTGTCAGCTGGGCAACTTGAGAGGCGCTCAGAAGGTCCAGTGCCTCAAACTGCAGGGGAGAACAACAACAGCGTTTGTTAGAAACAACCTGCTTGCCCAAAAAAGACGCAGGAGCAGCTCTACAGCGTGGCGGGGACACTTACGCTGCCGAAGTCTTCGAAGAGCCCGCGCAGGTCTTCGTAATCCACGTAGATGGAGAATTTGCCAAAACATTCCCAAAGACAGGTGCTGAGGCTGCTGCTGTTGGAGCCACAGGTTGAGCCTAAAAGGGATGACGTGCAGAAAAGACTCATTAGGAGAGATACACACGCTGACATACACAGAGCGCCGCTATCGTTCAGCAGGCAAACAAGCAAAGCGCCGCATCCACTGCACCTACCGATGCCTGTCTCTGCTTGAGGTAGGCCAACAAGACTGGGGTGAGCTCCTGCTGTCTCAGCGACGTCAGCTGCTCAAAGACGCTGCTCAGGGCCCTGACGCTACATGGGAAAGATCAAAACAAAATGGAAGGTAAGGACCACGCCTCTTCAATATCCTTTTCCCACCGCTCACTGACCCAGCGTGAGAAACGCCCCGGCTTTTTCGCTGACAATGCTACGATACACGCTTTACAGAGCTGTGCAGCAGGTGAGGAGCGCTACGTACATGACGTGGTATGCGTTGCAGTCAGCGTTCGATGTTGCTGTCTGGAGCATCTCTGGAGTCAGGCTGGGCAGGAGGGGAATCAGTTTTACAGTGAACCAGGAAACCCAGTCGTGGCTCCCGAAGTCTTCAAAATGAGGGCTGATGACGGCGAAGACCCGATTCATCATGAAGTCCCTCACCACAGGATTGATGTCCAAAGCCTAGAGGAAATGACAAACAAGCAGAGAGTAGCAATTTCGTCAAAAACATATAGGAAAAATTGCGTCACATCGGATCCTTTTACCCCAAAGAAAATGATACCTGTGCGTGCTAGTCATCTCAGTGATCAGAACGTACCTGCGGTGTCAGGGTGAGAGCTGACAAGAACGCGCCGACCTCATGGAAAGCATTGTCGCCGTCCAACGGTCAAAGACCAGGACCATCAGATTTGCGTTGTTCAGCGCGCCGGAGTTTAGTGTCAGCTGGGCAACTTGAGAGGCGCTCAGAAGGTCCAGTGCCTCAAACTGCAGGGGAGACAACAACAACAGCGTTCGTAAGACACAACACGCTTGCCCAAAACAGTCGCAGGAGCAGCTCTACAGCATGGCGGGCCCACTTACGCTGCCGAAGCCTTCGATGAGCCCGCGCAGGTCTTCGTAATCCACGTAGATGGAGAATTTGCCAAAGCATTCCCAAAGACAAGTGCTGAGGCTGCCTCTGTTGGAGCCACAGGTTGAGCCTAAAAGGGATGACGTGCAGAAAAGACTCATTAGGAGAGATACACGCTGACATACACAGAGCGCCGCTATCGTTCAGCAGGCAAAACAAGCAAAGCGCCACATCCTCCACTGCACCTACCCGATGCCTGTCTCTGCTTGAGGTAGGCCAACAAGACTGGGGTGAGCTCCTGCTGTCTCAGCGAGGTCAGCTGCTCAAAGACGCTGCTCAGGGCCCCGACACTACATGGGAAAGATCAAGACAAAATGGAAGGTAAGGACCACGCCTCTTCGATATACTTTTCCCACCGCTCACTGACCCAGCGTGAGATACACCCTGGCGGTTTCGCTGACAATGCTACGAGACACGCTTTACAGAGCTGTGCAGCAGTTGGAGAGCGCTACGTACATGACGTGGTATGCGTTGCAGTCCACGTTCGATGTTGCTGTCTGGAGCATCTCTGGAGTCAAGCTGGGCAGGAGGGGAATCAGTTTGACAGTGAACCAGGAAACCCAGTCGTGGCTCCCGAAGTCTTCAAAATGAGGGCTGATGACGGCGAAGACCCGATTCATCATGAAGTCCCTCACCACAGGATTGATGTCCAAAGCCTAGAGGAAATGACAAACAAGCAGAGAGTAGCAATTTCGTCAAAAACATATAGGAAAAATTGCGTCACATCGGATCCTTTTACCCCAAAGAAAATGATACCTGTGCGTGCTAGTCATCTCAGTGATCAGAACGTACCTGCGGTGTCAGGGTGAGAGCTGACAAGAACGCGCCGACCTCATGGAAAGCATTGTCGCCGTCCAAACGGTCAAAGACCAGGACCATCAGATTTGCGTTGTTCAGCGCGCCGGAGTTTAGTGTCAGCTGGGCAACTTGAGAGGCGCTCAGAAGGTCCAGTGCCTCAAACTGCAGGGGAGAACAACAACAGCGTTTGTTAGAAACAACCTGCTTGCCCAAAAAAGACGCAGGAGCAACTCTACAGCGTGGCGGGGACACTTACGCTGCCGAAGTCTTCGAAGAGCCCGCGCAGGTCTTCGTAATCCACGTAGATGGAGAATTTGCCAAAACATTCCCAAAGACAGGTGCTGAGGCTGCTGCTGTTGGAGCCACAGGTTGAGCCTAAAAGGATGACGTGCAGAAAAGACAAATTAGGAGAGATACACGCGTCACAGACACAGAGCGCCGCTATGTTCAGCATACACGGCAAACTAAGCGCCACCTCCACTGGACCTACCAGATGCCTGGCTCAGCTTGAGGTAGGCCAACAAGACTGGGGTGAGCTCCTGCTGTCTCAGCGACGTCAGCTGCTCAAAGACGCTGCTCAGGGCCCTGACGCTACATGGGAAAGATCAAAACAAAATGGAAGGTAAGGACCACGCCTCTTCAATATCCTTTTCCCACCGCTCACTGACCCAGCGTGAGAAACGCCCGGCTTTTTCGCTGACAATGCTAGATACACGCTTTACAGAGCTGTGCAGCAGGTGAGGAGCGCTACGTACATGACGTGGTATGCGTTGCAGTCCGCGTTCGATGTTGCTGTCTGGAGCATCTCTGGAGTCAGGCTGGGCAGGAGGGGAATCAGTTTTACAGTGAACCAGGAAACCCAGTCGTGGCTGCCAAAGTCTTCAAAATGAGTGCTGATGACGGCGAAGACCCGATTAATCATGATGTCCCTCACCACAGGACTGATGTACAAATTCTAGAGGAAATGACAAACAAGCGGAAAGCAGCATTGCCATTAGATTGAAAAGAAGCAACAACAATTCCATCACGTCAGAAACGCTCTTCGGATTTTTTGGCCCCACAGAAAATAACACTTGTGCGTGCTTGCCATCTCAGCGATGACAACATACCTGCGGTGTCTGGCTGAGAGCTGTCAGGAACTCGTCAACGTCCTGGAAAGCATTGTCGCCGTCCAGACGGTCAAAGACCAGGACCATCAGATTCGCGTTGTTCAGCGCGCCGGAGTTTAGTGTCAGCTGGGCAACTTGAGAGGCGCTCAGAAGGTCCAGTGCCTCAAACTGCAGGGGAGAACAACAACAGCGTTTGTTAGAAACAACCTGCTTGCCCAAAAAAGACGCAGGAGCAACTCTACAGCGTGGCGGGGACACTTACGCTGCCGAAGTCTTCGAAGAGCCCGCGCAGGTCTTCGTAATCCACGTAGATGGAGAATTTGCCAAAACATTCCCAAAGACAGGTGCTGAGGCTGCTGCTGTTGGAGCCACAGGTTGAGCCTAAAAAGGATGACGTGCAGAAAAGACAAATTAGGAGAGATACACGCGTTCACAGACACAGAGCGCCGCTGTTGTTCAGCATACACGGCAACAAACTAAGCGCCACCTCCACTGGACCTACCAGATGCCTGGCTCAGCTTGAGGTAGGCCAACAAGACTGGGGTGAGCTCCTGCTGTCTCAGCGACGTCAGCTGCTCAAAGACGCTGCTCAGGGCCCCGACGCTACATGGGAAAGATCAAAACAAAATGGAAGGTAAGGACCACGCCTCTTCAATATCCTTTTCCCACCGCTCACTGACCCAGCGTGAGAAACGCCCCGGCTTTTTCGCTGACAATGCTACGATACACGCTTTACAGAGCTGTGCAGCAGGTGAGGAGCGCTACGTACATGACGTGGTATGCGTTGCAGTCAGCGTTCGATGTTGCTGTCTGGAGCATCTCTGGAGTCAGGCTGGGCAGGAGGGGAATCAGTTTTACAGTGAACCAGGAAACCCAGTCGTGGCTCCCGAAGTCTTCAAAATGAGGGCTGATGACGGCGAAGACCCGATTCATCATGAAGTCCCTCACCACAGGATTGATGTCCAAAGCCTAGAGGAAATGACAAACAAGCAGAGAGTAGCAATTTCGTCAAAAAACATATAGGAAAAATTGCGTCACATCGGATCCTTTTACCCCAAGAAAATGATACCTGTGCGTGCTAGTCATCTCAGTGATCAGAACGTACCTGCGGTGTCAGGGTGAGAGCTGACAAGAACGCGCCGACCTCATGGAAAGCATTGTCGCCGTCCAAACGGTCAAAGACCAGGACCATCAGATTTGCGTTGTTCAGCGCGCCGGAGTTTAGTGTCAGCTGGGCAACTTGAGAGGCGCTCAGAAGGTCCAGTGCCTCAAACTGCAGGGGAGACAACAACAACAGCGTTCGTTAAGAACAACACGCTTGCCCAAAACAGTCGCAGGAGCAGCTCTACAGCATGGCGGGCCCACTTACGCTGCCGAAGCCTTCGATGAGCCCGCGCAGGTCTTCGTAATCCACGTAGATGGAGAATTTGCCAAAGCATTCCCAAAGACAAGTGCTGAGGCTGCCGCTGTTGGAGCCACAGGTTGAGCCTAAAAGGGATGACGTGCAGAAAAGACTCATTAGGAGAGATACACGCTGACATACACAGAGCGCCGCTATCGTTCAGCAGGCAAAACAAGCAAAGCGCCACATCCACTGCACCTACCCGATGCCTGTCTCTGCTTGAGGTAGGCCAACAAGACTGGGGTGAGCTCCTGCTGTCTCAGCGAGGTCAGCTGCTCAAAGACGCTGCTCAGGGCCCCGACACTACATGGGAAAGATCAAGACAAAATGGAAGGTAAGGACCACGCCTCTTCGATATACTTTTCCCACCGCTCACTGACCCAGCGTGAGATACACCCTGGCGGTTTCGCTGACAATGCTACGAGACACGCTTTACAGAGCTGTGCAGCAGTTGGAGAGCGCTACGTACATGACGTGGTATGCGTTGCAGTCCACGTTCGATGTTGCTGTCTGGAGCATCTCTGGAGTCAAGCTGGGCAGGAGGGGAATCAGTTTGACAGTGAACCAGGAAACCCAGTCGTGGCTCCCGAAGTCTTCAAAATGAGGGCTGATGACGGCGCGAAGACCCGATTCATCATGAAGTCCCTCACCACAGGATTGATGTCCAAAGCCTAGAGGAAATGACAAACAAGCAGAGAGTAGCAATTTCGTCAAAAACATATAGGAAAAATTGCGTCACATCGGATCCTTTTACCCCAAAGAATATGATACCTGTGCGTGCTAGTCATCTCAGTGATCAGAACGTACCTGCGGTGTCAGGGTGAGAGCTGACAAGAACGCGCCGACCTCATGGAAAGCATTGTCGCCGTCCAAACGGTCAAAGACCAGGACCATCAGATTTGCGTTGTTCAGCGCGCCGGAGTTTAGTGTCAGCTGGGCAACTTGAGAGGCGCTCAGAAGGTCCAGTGCCTCAAACTGCAGGGGAGAACAACAACAGCGTTTGTTAGAAACAACCTGCTTGCCCAAAAAAGACGCAGGAGCAACTCTACAGCGTGGCGGGGACACTTACGCTGCCGAAGTCTTCGAAGAGCCCGCGCAGGTCTTCGTAATCCACGTAGATGGAGAATTTGCCAAAACATTCCCAAAGACAGGTGCTGAGGCTGCTGCTGTTGGAGCCACAGGTTGAGCCTAAAAAGGATGACGTGCAGAAAAGACAAATTAGGAGAGATACACGCGTTCACAGACACAGAGCGCCGCTGTTGTTCAGCATACACGGCAAACTAAGCGCCACCTCCACTGGACCTACCAGATGCCTGGCTCAGCTTGAGGTAGGCCAACAAGACTGGGGTGAGCTCCTGCTGTCTCAGCGACGTCAGCTGCTCAAAGACGCTGCTCAGGGCCCTGACGCTACATGGGAAAGATCAAAACAAAATGGAAGGTAAGGACCACGCCTCTTCAATATCCTTTTCCCACCGCTCACTGACCCAGCGTGAGAAACGCCCCGGCTTTTTCGCTGACAATGCTAAGATACACGCTTTACAGAGCTGTGCAGCAGGTGAGGAGCGCTACGTACATGACGTGGTATGCGTTGCAGTCCGCGTTCGATGTTGCTGTCTGGAGCATCTCTGGAGTCAGGCTGGGCAGGAGGGGAATCAGTTTTACAGTGAACCAGGAAACCCAGTCGTGGCTGCCAAAGTCTTCAAAATGAGTGCTGATGACGGCGAAGACCCGATTAATCATGATGTCCCTCACCACAGGACTGATGTACAAATTCTAGATGAAATGACAAACAAGCGGAAAGCAGCATTGCCATTAGATTGAAAAGAAGCAACAACAATTCCATCACGTCAGAAACGCTCTTCGGATTTTTTGGCCCCACAGAAAATAACACTTGTGTGTGCTTGCCATCTCAGCGATGACAACATACCTGCTGTGTCTGGCTAAGAGCTGTCAGGAAATCGTCAACGTCCTGGAAAGCATTGTCGCCGTCCAGACGGTCAAAGACCAGGACCATCAGATTCGCGTTGTTCAGCGCGCCGGAGTTTAGTGTCAGCTGGGCAACTTGAGAGGCGCTCAGAAGGTCCAGTGCCTCAAACTGCAGGGGAGAACAACAACAGCGTTTGTTAGAAACAACCTGCTTGCCCAAAAAAGACGCAGGAGCAGCTCTACAGCGTGGCGGGGACTCTTACGCTGCCGAAGTCTTCGAAGAGCCCGCGCAGGTCTTCGTAATCCACGTAGATGGAGAATTTGCCAAAACATTCCAAAGACAGGTGCTGAGGCTGCTGCTGTTGGAGCCACAGGTTGAGCCTAAAAAGGGATGACGTGCAGAAAAGACTCATTAGGAGAGATACACGCTGACATACACAGAGCGCCGCTATCGTTCAGCAGGCAAAACAAGCAAAGCGCCGCATCCACTGCACCTACCCGATGCCTGTCTCTGCTTGAGGTAGGCCAACAAGACTGGGGTGAGCTCCTGCTGTCTCAGCGACGTCAGTTGCTCAAAGACGCTGCTCAGGGCCCTGACGCTACATGGGAAAGATCAAAACAAAATGGAAGGTAAGGACCACGCCTCTTCAATATCCTTTTCCCACCGCTCACTGACCCAGCGTGAGAAACGCCCCGGCTTTTTTGCTGACAATGCTACGATACACGCTTTACAGAGCTGTGCAGCAGGTGAGGAGCGCTACGTACATGACGTGGTATGCGTTGCAGTCAGCGTTCGATGTTGCTGTCTGGAGCATCTCTGGAGTCAGGCTGGGCAGGAGGGGAATCAGTTTTACAGTGAACCAGGAAACCCAGTCGTGGCTCCCGAAGTCTTCAAAATGAGGGCTGATGACGGCGAAGACCCGATTCATCATGAAGTCCCTCACCACAGGATTGATGTCCAAAGCCTAGAGGAAATGACAAACAAGCAGAGAGTAGCAATTTCGTCAAAAACATATAGGAAAAATTGCGTCACATCGGATCCTTTTACCCCAAAGAAAATGATACCTGTGCGTGCTAGTCATCTCAGTGATCAGAACGTACCTGCGGTGTCAGGGTGAGAGCTGACAAGAACGCGCCGACCTCATGGAAAGCATTGTCGCCGTCCAAACGGTCAAAGACCAGGACCATCAGATTTGCGTTGTTCAGCGCGCCGGAGTTTAGTGTCAGCTGGGCAACTTGAGAGGCGCTCAGAAGGTCCAGTGCCTCAAACTGCAGGAGAGAACAACAACAGCGTCGTTTGTAAGACACAACACGCTTGCCCAAAACAGTCGCAGGAGCAGCTCTACAGCATGGCGGGCCCACTTACGCTGCCGAAGCCTTCGATGAGCCCGCGCAGGTCTTCGTAATCCACGTAGATGGAGAATTTGCCAAAGCATTCCCAAAGACAAGTGCTGAGGCTGCCTGCTGTTGGAGCCACAGGTTGAGCCTAAAAGGGATGACGTGCAGAAAAGACTCATTAGGAGAGATACACGCTGACATACACAGAGCGCCGCTATCGTTCAGCAGGCAAAACAAGCAAAGCGCCGCCTCCACTGCACCTACCCGATGCCTGTCTCTGCTTGAGGTAGGCCAACAAGACTGGGGTGAGCTCCTGCTGTCTCAGCGACGTCAGCTGCTCAAAGACGCTGCTCAGGGCCCTGACGCTACATGGGAAAGATCAAAACAAAATGGAAGGTAAGGACCACGCCTCTTCAATATCCTTTTCCCACCGCTCACTGACCCAGCGTGAGAAACGCCCCGGCTTTTTCGCTGACAATGCTACGATACACGCTTTACAGAGCTGTGCAGCAGGTGAGGAGCGCTACGTACATGACGTGGTATGCGTTGCAGTCAGCGTTCGATGTTGCTGTCTGGAGCATCTCTGGAGTCAGGCTGGGCAGGAGGGGAATCAGTTTTACAGTGAACCAGGAAACCCAGTCGTGGCTCCCGAAGTCTTCAAAATGAGGGCTGATGACGGCGAAGACCCGATTCATCATGAAGTCCCTCACCACAGGATTGATGTCCAAAGCCTAGAGGAAATGACAAACAAGCAGAGAGTAGCAATTTCGTCAAAAACATATAGGAAAAATTGCGTCACATCGGATCCTTTTACCCAAAGAAAATGATACCTGTGCGTGCTAGTCATCTCAGTGATCAGAACGTACCTGCGGTGTCAGGGTGAGAGCTGACAAGAACGCGCCGACCTCATGGAAAGCATTGTCGCCGTCCAAACGGTCAAAGACCAGGACCATCAGATTTGCGTTGTTCAGCGCGCCGGAGTTTAGTGTCAGCTGGGCAACTTGAGAGGCGCTCAGAAGGTCCAGTGCCTCAAACTGCAGGGAGGAGAACAACAACAGCGTTCGTAAGACACAACCACGCTTGCCCAAAACAGACGCAGGAGCAGCTCTACAGCATGGCGGGACACTTACGCTGCCGAAGTCTTCGATGAGCCCGCGCAGGTCTTCGTAATCCACGTAGATGGAGAATTTGCCAAAGCATTCCCAAAGACAAGTGCTGAGGCTGCCGCTGTTGGAGCCACAGGTTGAGCCTAAAAGGGATGACGTGCAGAAAAGACTCATTAGGAGAGATACACGCTGACATACACAGAGCGCCGCTATCGTTCAGCAGGCAAAACAAGCAAAGCGCCACATCCACTGCACCTACCCGATGCCTGTCTCTGCTTGAGGTAGGCCAACAAGACTGGGGTGAGCTCCTGCTGTCTCAGCGAGGTCAGCTGCTCAAAGACGCTGCTCAGGGCCCCGACACTACATGGGAAAGATCAAGACAAAATGGAAGGTAAGGACCACGCCTCTTCGATATACTTTTCCCACCGCTCACTGACCCAGCGTGAGATACACCCTGGCGGTTTCGCTGACAATGCTACGAGACACGCTTTACAGAGCTGTGCAGCAGTTGGAGAGCGCTACGTACATGACGTGGTATGCGTTGCAGTCCACGTTCGATGTTGCTGTCTGGAGCATCTCTGGAGTCAAGCTGGGCAGGAGGGGAATCAGTTTGACAGTGAACCAGGAAACCCAGTCGTGGCTCCCGAAGTCTTCAAAATGAGGGCTGATGACGGCGAAGACCCGATTCATCATGAAGTCCCTCACCACAGGATTGATGTCCAAAGCCTAGAGGAAATGACAAACAAGCAGAGAGTAGCAATTTCGTCAAAAACATATAGGAAAAATTGCGTCACATCGGATCCTTTTACCCCAAAGAAAATGATACTGTGCGTGCTAGTCATCTCAGTGATCAGAACGTACCTGCGGTGTCAGGGTGAGAGCTGACAAGAACGCGCCGACCTCATGGAAAGCATTGTCGCCGTCCAAACGGTCAAAGACCAGGACCATCAGATTTGCGTTGTTCAGCGCGCCGGAGTTTAGTGTCAGCTGGGCAACTTGAGAGGCGCTCAGAAGGTCCAGTGCCTCAAACTGCAGGGGAGAACAACAACAGCGTTTGTTAGAAACAACCTGCTTGCCCAAAAAAGACGCAGGAGCAACTCTACAGCGTGGCGGGGACACTTACGCTGCCGAAGTCTTCGAAGAGCCCGCGCAGGTCTTCGTAATCCACGTAGATGGAGAATTTGCCAAAACATTCCCAAAGACAGGTGCTGAGGCTGCTGCTGTTGGAGCCACAGGTTGAGCCTAAAAAGGATGACGTGCAGAAAAGACAAATTAGGAGAGATACACGCGTTCACAGACACAGAGCGCCGCTGTCGTTCAGCATACACGGCAAACTAAGCGCCACCTCCACTGGACCTACCAGATGCCTGGCTCAGCTTGAGGTAGGCCAACAAGACTGGGGTGAGCTCCTGCTGTCTCAGCGACGTCAGCTGCTCAAAGACGCTGCTCAGGGCCCGACGCTACATGGGAAAGATCAAAACAAAATGGAAGGTAAGGACCACGCCTTTTCAATATCATTTTCCCACCGCTCACTGACCCAGCGTGAGATACACCCTGGCGGTTTCGCTGACAATGCAACGAGACACGCTTTACAGAGCTGTGCAGCAGGTGAGGAGCGCTACGTACATGACGTGGTATGCGTTGCAGTCCACGTTCGATGTTGCTGTCTGGAGCATCTCTGGAGTCAAGCTGGGCAAGAGGGGAATCAGTTTGACAGTGAACCAGGAAACCCAGTCGTGGCTCCCGAAGTCTTCAAAATGAGGGCTGATGGGCGAAGACCCGATTCATCATGAAGTCCCTCACCACAGGATTGATGTCCAAAGCCTGAGGAAATGACAAACAAGCAGAGAGTAGCAATTTCGTCAAAAAATATAGGAAAAATTGCGTCACATCGGATCCTTTTACCCCAAAGAAAATGATACCTGTGCGTGTGTATCTCAGTGATCAGAACGTACCTGCGGTGTCCGGGTGAGAGCTGACAAGAACGCGCCGACCTCATGGAAAGCATTGTCGCCGTCCAAACGGTCAAAGACCAGGACCATCAGATTTGCGTTGTTCAGCGCGCCGGAGTTTAGTGTCAGCTGGGCAACTTGAGAGGCGCTCAGAAGGTCCAGTGCCTCAAACTGCAGGGGAGAGAACAACAACAGCGTTCGTAAGAACAACAGCTTGCCCAAAACAGTCGCAGGAGCAGCTCTACAGCATGGCGGGCCCACTTACGCTGCCGAAGCCTTCGATGAGCCCGCGCAGGTCTTCGTAATCCACGTAGATGGAGAATTTGCCAAAGCTTCCCAAAGACAAGTGCTGAGGCTGCCGCTGTTGGAGCCACAGGTTGAGCCTAAAAGGGATGACGTGCAGAAAAGACTCATTAGGAGAGATACACGCTGACATACACAGAGCGCCGCTATCGTTCAGCAGGCAAAACAAGCAAAGCGCCACCTCCACTGCACCTACCCGATGCCTGTCTCTGCTTGAGGTAGGCCAACAAGACTGGGGTGAGCTCCTGCTGTCTCAGCGACTCAGCTGCTCAAAGACGCGGCTCAGGGCCCTGACGCTACATGGGAAAGATCAAAACAAAATGGAAGGTAAGGACCACGCCTCTTCAATATCCTTTTCCCACCGCTCACTGAACCCAGCGTGAGAAACGCCCCGGCTTTTTCGCTGACAATGCTAAGATACAAGCTTTACAGAGCTGTGCAGCAGGTGAGGAGCGCTAGTACATGACGTGGTATGCGTTGCAGTCCCGCGTTCGATGTTGCTGTTGGAGCATCTCTGGAGTCAGGCTGGGCAGGAGGGGAATCAGTTTTACAGTGAACCAGGAAACCCAGTCGTGGCTGCCAAAGTCTTCAAAAATGAGTGCTGATGACGGCGAAGACCCGATTAATCATGATTGTCCCTCACCACAGGACTGATGTACAAATTCTAGAGGAAATGACAAACAAGGGAAAGCAGCATTGCCATTAGATTGAAAAGAAGCAACAACAATTCCATCACGTCAGAAAGCTCTTCGGATTTTTTGGCCCCACAGAAAATAACACTTGTTCGTGCTTGCCATCTCAGCAATGACAAATACCTGCGGTGTCTGGCTGAGAGCTGTCAGGAACTCGTCAACGTCCCTGGAAAGCATTGTCGCCGTCCAGACGGTCAAAGACCAGGACCATCAGATTCGCGTTGTTCAGCGCGCCGGAGTTTAGTGTCAGCTGGGCAACTTGAGAGGCGCTCAGAAGGTCCAGTGCCTCAAACTGCAGGGGAGAACAACAACAGCGTTTGTTAGAAACAACCTGCTTGCCCAAAAAAGGCAGGAGCAACTCTACAGCGTGGCGGGGACACTTACGCTGCCGAAGTCTTCGAAGAGCCCGCGCAGGTCTTCGTAATCCACGTAGATGGAGAATTTGCCAAAACATTCCCAAAGACAGGTGCTGAGGTGCTGCTGTTGGAGCCACAGGTTGAGCCTAAAAAGGATGACGTGCAGAAAAGACAAATTAGGAGAGATACACGCGTTCACAGACACAGAGCGCCGCTGTTGTTCAGCATACACGGCAAACAAGCGCCACCTCCACTGGACCTACCAGATGCCTGGCTCAGCTTTAGGTAGGCCAACAAGACTGGGGTGAGCTCCTGCTGTCTCAGCGACGTCAGCTGCTCAAAGACGCTGCTCAGGGCCCCGACGCTACATGGGAAAGATCAAAACAAAAGGAAGGTAAGGACCAAGCCTCTTCAATATCCTTTTCCCACCGCTCACTGACCCAGCGTGAGAAACGCCCGGCGTTTTCGTTGACAATGCTACGAACACGCTTTACGAGCTGTGCAGCAGGTGAGGAGGCTACGTACATGACGTGGTATGCGTTGCAGTCCGCGTTCGATTTGCTGTCTGGAGCATCTTGGAGTCAGGTGGGCAGGAGGGGAATCAGTTTTGACAGTGAACCAGGAAACCCAGTCGTGGCTCCCGAAGTCTTCAAAATGAGGGCTGATGACGGCGAAGACCCGATTCATCATTATGTCCCTCACCACAGAATTGATGTCCAAAGCCTAGACGAAATGACAAACAAGCAGACAGCAGCAATTTCGTCAAAAACATATAGGAAAAATTGCGTCACATCGGATCCTTTTACCCCAAAGAAAATGATACCTGTGCGTGCTTGTCATCTCAGTGATCAGAAACGTACCTGCGGTGTCAGCGTGAGAGCTGACAAGAACGCGCCGAACCTCATGGAAAGCATTGTCGCCGTCCAAACGGTCAAAGACCAGGACCATCAGATTTGCGTTGTTCAGGCGCCGGGAGTTTAGTGTCAGCTGGGCAACTTGAGAGGCGCTCAGAAGGTCCAGTGCCTCAAACTGCAGGGGAGAACAACAACAGCGTTTGTTAGAAACAACCTGCTTGCCCAAAAAAGACGCAGGAGCAAATCTACAGCGTGGCGGGGACACTTACGCTGCCGAAGTCTTCGAAGAGCCCGGCAGGTCTTCGTAATCCACGTAGATGGAGAATTTGCCAAAAACATTCCCAAAGACAGGTGCTGAGGCTGCTGCTGTTGGAGCCACAGGTTGAGCCTAAAAAGGATGACGTGCAGAAAAAGACAAATTAGGAGAGATACACGCGTTCACAGACACAGAGCGCCGCTGTTGTTCAGATACCGGCAAACAAGCGCCACCTCCACTGGACCTACCAGATGCCTGGCTCAGCTTGAGGTAGGCCAACAAGACTGGGGTGAGCTCCTGCTGTCTCAGCGGCGTCAGCTGCTCAAAGACGCTGCTCAGGGACCCGACGCTACATGGGAAAGATCAAAACAAAATGGAAGGTAAGGACCACGCCTTTTCAATATCATTTTCCCACCGCTCACTGACCCAGCGTGAGATACACCCTGGCGGTTTCGCTGACAATGCAACGAGACACGCTTTACAGAGCTGTGCAGCAGGTGAGGAGCGCTACGTACATGACGTGGTATGCGTTGCAGTCCACGTTCGATGTTGCTGTCTGGAGCATCTCTGGAGTCAAGGCTGGGCAAGGAGGGGAATCAGTTTGACAGTGAAACCAGGAAACCCAGTCGTGGCTCCCGAAGTCTTCAAAATGAGGGCTGATGACGGCGAAGACCCGATTCATCATGAAGTCCCTCACCACAGGATTGATGTCCAAAGCCTAGAGGAAATGACAAACAAGCAGAGAGTGCAATTTCGTCAAAAACATATAGGAAAAATTGCGTCACATCGGATCCTTTTACCCCAAAGAAAATGATACCTGTGCGTGCTAGTCATCTCAGTGATCAGAAACGTACCTGCGGTGTCCGGGTGAGAGCTGACAAGAACGCGCCGACCTCATGGAAAGCATTGTCGCCGTCCAAACGGTCAAAGGACCAGGACCATCAGATTTGCGTTGTTCAGGGCCGGAGTTTAGTGTCAGCTGGGCAACTTGAGAGGCGCTCAGAAGGTCCAGTGCCTCAAACTGCAGGGGAGAGAAACAACAACAGCGTTCGTAAGACAAACACGCTTGCCCAAAACAGTCGCAGGAGCAGCTCTACAGCATGGCGGGCCCACTTACGCTGCCCGAACCTTCGATGAGCCCGCGCAGGTCTTCGTAATCCACGTAGATGGAGAATTTGCCAAAGCATTCCCAAAGACAAGTGCTGAGGCTGCCGCTGTTGGAGCCACAGGTTGAGCCTAAAAGGGATGACGTGCAGAAAAGACTCATTAGGAGAGATACACGCTGACATACACAGAGCGCCGCTATCGTTCAGCAGGCAAAACAAGCAAAGCGCCACCTCCACTGCACCTACCCGATGCCTGTCTCTGCTTGAGGTAGGCCAAAAGACTGGGGTGAGCTTCCTGCTGTTCTCAGCGACGTCAGCTGCTCAAAGACCTGCTCAGGGCCCTGACGCTACATGGGAAAGATCAAAACAAAATGGAAGGTAAGGACCACGCCTCTTCAATATCCTTTTCCCACCGCTCACTGACCCAGCGTGAGAAACGCCCGGCTTTTTCGCTGACAATGCTAAGATACACGCTTTACAGAGCTGTGCAGCAGGTGAGGAGCGCTACGTACATGACGTGGTATGCGTTGCAGTCCGCGTTCGATGTTGCTGTCTGGAGCATCTCTGGAGTCAGGGGGCAGGAGGGGAATCAGTTTTACAGTGAACCAGGAAACCCAGTCGTGGCTGCCAAAGTCTTCAAAATGAGTGCTGATGACGGCGAAGACCCGATTAATCATGATGTCCCTCACCACAGGACTGATGTACAAATTCTAGAGGAAATGACAAACAAGCGGAAAGCAGCATTGCCATTAGATTGAAAAGAAGCAACAACAATTCCATCACGTCAGAAACGCTCTTCGGATTTTTTGGCCCCACAGAAAAAATAACATTGTTCGTGCTTGCCATCTCAGCGATGACAACATACCTGCGGTGTCTGGCTGAGAGCTGTCAGGAACTCGTCAACGTCCTGGAAAGCATTGTCGCCGTCCAGACGGTCAAAGACCAGGACCATCAGATTCGCGTTGTTCAGCGCGCCGGAGTTTAGTGTCAGCTGGGCAACTTGAGAGGCGCTCAGAAGGTCCAGTGCCTCAAACTGCAGGGGAGAACAACAACAGCGTTTGTTAGAAACAACCTGCTTGCCCAAAAAAGACGCAGGAGCAACTCTACAGCGTGGGGGGACACTTACGCTGCCGAAGTCTTCGAAGAGCCCGCGCAGGTCTTCGTAATCCCGTAGATGGAGAATTTGCCAAAACATTCCCAAAGACAGGTGCTGAGGCTGCTGCTGTTGGAGCCAAGGTTGAGCCTAAAAAGGATGACGTGCAGAAAAGAAAATTAGGAGAGATACACGCGTTCACAGACACAGAGCGCCGCTGTTGTTCAGCATACACGGCAAAATAAGCGCCCCTCCACTGGACCTACCAGATGCCTGGCTCAGCTTTAGGTAGGCCAACAAGACTGGGGTGAGCTCCTGCTGTCTCAGCGACGTCAGCTGCTCAAAGACGCTGCTCAGGGCCCCGACCTACATGGGAAAGATCAAAACAAAATGGAAGGTAAGGACCAAGCCTCTTCAATATCATTTTCCCACCGCTCACTGACCCAGCGTGAGAAACGCCCCGGCGTTTTCGTTGACAATGCTACGAGACACGCTTTACAGAGCTGTGCAGCAGGTGAGGAGGCTACGTACATGACGTGGTATGCGTTGCAGTCCGCGTTTGATGTTGCTGTTGGAGCATCTCTGGAGTCAGGCTGGGCAGGAGGGGAATCAGTTTGACAGGAACCAGGAAACCCAGTCGTGGCTCCCGAAGTCTTCAAAATGAGGGCTGATGACGGCGAAGACCCGATTCATCATTATGTCCCACCACAGGAATTGATGTCCAAAGCCTAGAGGAAATGACAAACAAGCAGAAGCAGCAATTTTGTCAAAAACATATAGGAAAAATTGCATCACATCGGATCCTTTTCCCCAACAGAAAATGATACCTGTGCGTGCTAGTCATCTCAGTGATCAGAACGTAACCTGCGGTGTCCGGGTGAGAGCTGACAAGAACGCGCCGACCTCATGGAAAGCATTGTCGCCGTCCAAACGGTCAAAGACCAGGACCTCAGATTTGCGTTGTTCAAGGCGGGAGTTTAGTGTCAGCTGGGGCAACTTGAGAGGCGCTCAGAAGGTCCAGTTCCTCAAACTGCAGGGGAAAGAACAACAACAGCGTTCGTAAGAACAACACGCTTGCCCAAAACAGTCGCAGGAGAGCTCTACAGCATGGCGGGCCCACTTACGCTGCCGAAGCCTTCGATGAGCCCGCGCAGGTCTTCGTAATCCACGTAGATGGAGAATTTGCCAAAGCATTCCCAAAGACAAGTGCTGAGGCTGCCGCTGTTGGAGCCACAGGTTGAGCCTAAAAGGGATGACGTGCAGAAAAGACTCATTAGGAGAGATACACCGCTGACAGACACAGAGCGCCGCTATCGTTCACAGGAAAACAAGCAAAGCGCCGCCTCCACTGCACCTACCCGATGCCTGTCTCTGCTTGAGGTAGGCCAACAAGACTGGGGTGAGCTCCTGCTGTCTCAGCGACGTCAGCTGCTCAAAGACGCTGCTCAGGGCCCCGACGCTACATGGGAAAGATCAAAACAAAATGGAAGGTAAGGACCAAGCCTCTTCAATATCCTTTTCCCACCGCTCACTGACCCAGCGTGAGAAACGCCCCGGCTTTTTCGCTGACAATGCTAAGATACACGCTTTACAGAGCTGTGCAGCAGGTGAGGAGCGCTACGTACATGACGTGGTATGCGTTGCAGTCCCGCGTTCGATGTTGCTGTCTGGAGCATCTCTGGAGTCAGGCTGGGCAGGAGGGGAATCAGTTTTACAGTGAACCAGGAAACCCAGTCGTGGCTGCCAAAGTCTTCAAAATGAGTGCTGATGACGGCGAAGACCCGATTAATCATGATGTCCCTCACCAAGGACTGAAGTACAAATTCTAGATGAAATGACAAACAAGCGGAAAGCAGCATTGCCATTAGATTGAAAAGAAGCAACAACAATTCCATCACGTCAGAAACGCTCTTCGGATTTTTTGGCCCCACAGAAAATAACACTTGTTCGTGCTTGCCATCTCAGCGATGACAACATACCTGCGGTGTCTGGCTGAGAGCTGTCAGGAACTCGTCAACGTCCTGGAAAGCATTGTCGCCGTCCAGACGGTCAAAGACCAGGACCATCAGATTCGCGTTGTTCAGCGCGGGGAGTTTAGTGTCAGCTGGGCAACTTGAGAGGCGCTCAGAAGGTCCAGTGCCTCAAACTGCAGGGGAGAACAACAACAGCGTTTGTTAGAAAACAACCTGCTTGCCCAAAAAAGACGCAGGAGCAACTCTACAGCGTGGGGGGACACTTACGCTGCCGAAGTCTTCGAAGAGCCCGCGCAGGTCTTCGTAATCCACGTAGATGGAGAATTTGCCAAAACATTCCCAAAGACAGGTGCTGAGGCTGCTGCTGTTGGAGCCACAGGTTGAGCCTAAAAAGGATGACGTGCAGAAAAGACAAATTAGGAGAGATACACGCGTTCACAGACACAGAGCGCCGCTGTTGTTCAGCATACACGGCAAACAAGCGCCCACCTCCACTGGACCTCCCAATGCCTGGCCTCAGCTTTAGGTTAGGCCAACAAGACTGGGGGAGCTCCTGCTGTCTCAGCGACGTCAGCTGCTCAAAGACGCTGCTCAGGGCCCGACGTACATGGGAAAGATTCAAAACAAAATGGAAGGTAAGGACCAAGCCTCTTCAATATCATTTTCCCACCGCTCACTGACCCAGCGTGAGAAACGCCCCGGCGTTTTCGTTGACAATGCTACGAGACACGCTTTACAGAGCTGTGCAGCAGGTGAGGAGCGCTACGTACATGACGTGGTATGCGTTGCAGTCTGCGTTCGATGTTGCTGTCTGGAGCATCTCTGGAGTCAGGCTGGGCAGGAGGGGAATCAGTTTGACAGTGAACCAGGAAACCCAGTCGTGGCTCCCGAAGTCTTCAAAATGAGGGCTGATGACGGCGAAGACCCGATTCATCATGATGTTCACCACAGGAATTGATGTCCAAAGCCTAGAGGAAATGACAAACAAGCAGAGAGCAGCAATTTCGTCAAAAACATATAGGAAAATTGCATCACATCGGATCCTTTTGCCCCACAGAAAATGAACCTGTGGTGCTAGTCATCTCAGTGATCAGAACGTACCTGCGGTGTCCGGGGTGAGGAGCTGACAAGAACGCGCCGACCTCATGGAAAGCATTGTCGCCGTCCAAACGGTCAAAGACCAGGACCAATCAGATTTGCGTTGTTCAGCGCGCCGGAGTTTAGTGTCAGCTGGGCAACTTGAGAGGCGTCAGAAGGTCCAGTGCCTCAAACTGCGGGGGGAACAAAACAGCGTTTGTTAGAAACAAACCTGCTTGCCCAAAAAAGACGCAGGAGCAACTCTACAGCGTGGCGGGGACACTTACGCTGCCGAAGTCTTCGAAGAGCCCGCGCAGGTCTTCGTAATCCACGTAGATGGAGAATTTGCCAAAGCATTCCCAAAGACAAGTGCTGAGGCTGCCGCTGTTGGAGCCACAGGTTGAGCCTAAAAGGGATGACGTGCAGAAAAGACTCATTAGGAGAGATACACGCTGACAGACACAGAGCGCCGCTATCTTCAGCAGGCAAAACAAGCAAAGCCCGCCTCCACTGCACCTACCCGATGCCTGTCTCTGCTTGAGGTAGGCCAACAAGACTGGGGTGAGCTCCTGCTGTCTCAGCGACGTCAGCTGCTCAAAGACGCTGCTCAGGGCCCGCGGCTACATGGGAAAGATCAAACAAAATGGAAGGTAAGGACCACGCCTCTACAATATCCTTTTCCCACCGCTCACTGACCCAGCGTGAGAAACGCCCTGTCGTTTTCGTTGACAATGCTACGAGACACGCTTTACAGAGCTGTGCAGCAGGTGAGGAGCGCTACGTACATGACGTGGTATGCGTTGCAGTCTGCGTTCGATGTTGCTGTCTGGAGCATCTCTGGAGTCAGGCTGGGCAGGAGGGGAATCAGTTTGACAGTGAACCAGGAAACCCAGTCGTGGCTAACGAAGTCTTCAAAATGAGGGCTGATGACGGCGAAGACCCGATTCATCATGATGTCCCTCCACCACAGGAATTGATGTCCAAAGCCTAGAAAAATGACAAACAAGCAGAGAGCAGCAATTTCGTCAAAAACATATAGGAAAAATTGCATCACATCAGATCCTTTTGCCCCACAGAAAATGATACCTGTGCGTGCTAGTCATCTCAGTGATCAGAACGTACCTGCGGTGTCCGGGTGAGAGCTGACAAGAACGCGCCGGACCTCATGGAAAGCATTGTCGCCGTCCAAACGGTCAAAGACCAGGACCATCAGATTTGCGTTGTTCAGCGCGCCGGGAGTTTAGTGTCAGCTGGGCAACTTGAGAGGCGCTCAGAAGGTCCAGTGCCTCAAACTGCAGGGGAGAGAACAACAACAGCGTTCGTAAGACACAACACGCTTGCCCAAAACAGCGCAGGAGCAGCTCTACAGCATGGCGGGCCCACTTACGCTGCCGAAGCCTTCGATGAGCCCGCGCAGGTCTTCGTAATCCACGTAGATGGAGAATTTGCCAAAGCATTCCCAAAGACAAGTGCTGAGGCTGCCGCTGTTGGAGCCACAGGTTGAGCCTAAAAGGGATGACGTGCAGAAAAGACTCATTAGGAGAGATACACGCTGACAACACAGAGCGCCGCTATCGTTCAGCAGGCAAAACAAGCAAAGCGCCGCCTCCACTGCACCTACCCGATGCCTGTCTCTGCTTGAGGTAGGCCAACAAGACTGGGGTGAGCTCCTGCTGTCTCAGCGACGTAGCTGCTCAAAGACGCTGCTCAGGGCCCCGACGCTACATGGGAAAGATCAAAACAAAATGGAAGGTAAGGACCACGCCTCTTCAATATCCTTTTCCCACCGCTCACTGACCCAGCGTGAGAAACGCCCGGCTTTTTCGCTGACAATGCTACGATACACGCTTTAAAGAGCTGTGCAGCAGGTGGGAGGGCTACGTACATGACGTGGTATGCGTTGCAGTCCGCGTTCGATGTTGCTGTCTGGAGCATCTCTGGAGTCAGGTGGGCAGGAGGGGAATCAGTTTTACAGTGAACCAGGAAACCCAGTCGTGGCTGCCAAAGTCTTCAAAATGAGTGCTGATGACGGCGAAACCCGATTAATCATGATGTCCCTCACCACAGGACTGATGTACAAATTCTAAGGAAATGACAAACAAGCGGAAAGCAGCATTGCCATTAGATTGAAAAGAAGCAACAACAATTCCATCAGTCAGAAAGCTCTTCGGATTTTTTTTGGCCCCACAGAAAATAACATTGTGCGTGCTTGCCATCTCAGCGATGACAACATACCTGCGGTGTCTGGCTGAGAGCTGTCAGGAACTCGTCAACGTCCTGGAAAGCATTGTCGCCGTCCAGACGGTCAAAGACCAGGACCATCGATTCGCGTTGTTCAGCGCGCCGGAGTTTAGTGTAAGTGGGCAACTTGAGAGGCGCTCAGAAGGTCCAGTGCCTCAAACTGCAGGGGAGAACAAAACAGCGTTTGTTAGAAACAACCTGCTTGCCCAAAAAAGACGCAGGAGCAGCTCTACAGCGTGGCGGGGACACTTACGCTGCCGAAGTCTTCGAAGAGCCCGCGAGGTCTTCGTAATCCAGTAGATGGAGAATTTGCCAAAACATTCCCAAAGACAGGTTTGAGGCTGCCTGCTGTTGGAGCCACAGGTTGAGCCTAAAAAGGATGACGTGCAGAAAAGACAAATTAGGAGAGATACACGCGTTCACAGACACAGGCGCCGCTGTCGTTCAGGATACACGGCAAATTAAGGCCCCCTCCACTGGACCTACCAGATGCCTTGGCTCAGCTTTAGGTAGGCCAACAAGACTGGGGTGAGCTCCTGCTGTCTCAGCGATGTCAGCTGCTCAAAGACGCTGCTCAGGGCCCCGACGCTACATGGGAAAGATCAAAACAAAATGGAAGGTAAGGACCACGCCTTTTCAATATAATTTTCCCACCGCTCACTGACCCAGCGTGAGATACACCCTGGCGGTTTCGCTGACAATGCTACGAGACACGCTTTACAGAGCTGTGCAGCAGGTGAGGAGCGCTACGTACATGACGTGGTATGCGTTGCAGTCCACGTTCGATGTTGCTGTCTGGAGCATCTCTGGAGTCAAGCTGGGCAGGAGGGGAATCAGTTTTGACAGTGAACCAGGAAACCCAGTCGTGGCTCCGAAGTCTTCAAAATGAGGGCTGATGACGGCGAAGACCCGATTCATCATGAAGTCCCTCACCACAGGATTGATGTCCAAAGCCTAGAGGAAATGACAAACAAGCAGAGAGCAGCAATTTCGTCAAAAACATATAGGAAAAATTGCATCACATCAGATCCTTTTGCCCCACAGAAAATGATACCTGTGCGTGCTAGTCATCTCAGTGATCAGAACGTACCTGCGGTGTCCGGGTGAGAGCTGACAAGAACGCGCCGACCTCATGGAAAGCATTGTCGCCGTCCAGTCGGTCAAAGACCAGGACCATCAGATTTGCGTTGTTCAGGCGCCGGAGTTTAGTGTCAGCTGGGCAACTTGAGAGGCGCTCAGAAGGTCCAGTTCCTCAAACTGCAGGGGAAAGAACAACAACAGCGTTCGTAAGACACAACACGCTTGCCCAAAAACATTCGCAGGAGCAGCTCTACAGCATGGCGGGCCCACTTACGCTGCCGAAGCCTTCGATGAGCCCGCGCAGGTCTTCGTAATCCACGTAGATGGAGAAATTTGCCAAAGCATTCCCAAAGACAAGTGCTGAGGCTGCCGCTGTTGGAGCCACAGGTTGAGCCTAAAAGGGTGACGTGCAGAAAAGACTCATTAGGAGAGATACACGCTGACAACAAGGCGCCGCTATCGTTCAGCAGGCAAAACAAGCAAAGCGCCCCTCCACTGCACCTACCCGATGCCTGTCTCTGCTTGAGGTAGGCCAACAAGACTGGGGTGAGCTCCTGCTGTCTCAGCGACGTCAGCTGCTCAAAGACGCTGCTCAGGGGACGCTACATGGGAAAGATCAAAACAAAATGGAAGGTAAGGACCACGCCTCTTCAATATCCTTTTCCCACCGCTCACTGACCCAGCGTGAGAAAGCCCCGGCGTTTTCGTTGACAATGCTACGAGACACGCTTTAAGAGTGTGCAGCAGGTGAGGAGCGCTTGTACATGACGTGGTATGCGTTGCAGTCCGCGTTCGATGTTGCTGTTGGAGCATCTCTGGAGTCAGGCTGGGCAGGAGGGGAATCAGTTTGACAGTGAACCAGGAAACCCAGTCGTGGCTCCCGAAGTCTTCAAAATGAGGGCTGATGACGGCGAAGACCCGATTCATCATGATGTCCCTCACCACAGGAATTGATGTCCAAAGCCTAGAAAAATGACAAAACAAGCAGAGAGCAGCAATTTCGTCAAAAACATATAGGAAAAATTGCATCACATCGGATCCTTTTGCCCCACAGAAAATGATTTTGTGCGTGCTAGTCATTCAGTGATCAGAACGTACCTGCGGTGTCCGGGTGAGAGCTGGACAAGAACGCGGACCTCATGGAAAGCATTGTCGCCGTCCAAACGGTCAAAGACCAGGAACCATCAGATTTGCGTTGTTCAGGCGCCGGAGTTTAGTGTCAGCTGGGCAACTTGAGAGGCGCTCAGAAGGGCCAGTCCTCAAACTGCAGGGGAAAGAACAACAACAGCGTTCGTAAAGAACAACACGCTTGCCCAAAACAGTCGCAGGAGCAGCTCTACAGCATGGCGGGGCCCACTTACGCTGCCGAAGCCTTCGATGAGCCCGCGCAGGTCTTCGTAATAGTAGATGGAGAAATTTGCCAAAGCATTCCCAAAGACAAGTGCTGAGGCTGCCGCTGTTGGAGCCAAGGTTGGAGCCTAAAAGGGATGACGTGCAGAAAAAAGACTCATTAGGAGAGATAACGCTGACAGACACAGAGCGCCGCTATCGTTCAGCAGGCAAAAAAGAAAGCCCGCCTCCACTGCACCTACCCGATGCCTGTCTCTGTTTGAGGTAGGCCAACAAGACTGGGGTGAGCTCCTGCTGTCTCAGCGACGTCAGCTGCTCAAAGACGCTGCTCAGGGCCCCGACGCTACATGGGAAAGATCAAAACAAAATGGAAGGTAAGGACCACGCCTCTTCAATATCCTTTTCCCACCGCTCACTGACCCAGCGTGAGAAACGCCCGGCTTTTTCGCTGACAATGCTACGATACACGCTTTAAGAGCTGTGCAGCAGGTGAGGAGCCTACGTACATGACGTGGTATGCGTTGCAGTCCGCGTTCGATGTTGCTTCTGGAGATCTCTGGAGTCAGGCTGGGCAGGAGGGGAATCAGTTTTACAGTGAACCAGGAAAACCCAGTCGTGGCTGCCAAAGTCTTCAAAATGAGTGCTGATGACGGCGAAACCCGATTAATCATGATGTCCCTCACCACAGGACTGATGTAAAATTCTAAGGAAATGACAAAAAGCGGAAAGCAGCATTGCCATTAGATTGAAAAGAAGCAACAAAATTCCATCACGTCAGAAACGCTCTTCGGATTTTTTGGCCCCACAGAAAATAACACTTGTGCGTGCTTGCCATCTCAGCGATGACAACAACCTGCGGTGTCTGGCTGAGAGCTGTCAGGAACTCGTCAACGTCCTGGAAAGCATTGTCGCCGTCCAGACGGTCAAAGACCAGGACCATCAGATTCGCGTTGTTTAGCGCGCCGGAGTTTAGTGTCAGCTGGGCAATTGAGGGCGCTCAGAAGGTCCAGTGCCTCAAACTGCAGGGGAGAACAAAACAGCGTTTGTTAGAAACAATGCTTGCCCAAAAAAGACGCAGGAGCAGCTTACAGCTGGCGGGGACACTTACGCTGCCGAAGTTTCGAAGAGCCCGCGCAGGTCTTCGTAATCCACGTAGATGGAGAATTTGCCAAAACATTCCCAAAGACAGGTGCTGAGGCTGCTGCTGTTGGAGCCACAGGTTGAGCCTAAAAAAGGATGACGTGGGGAAAAGACAAATTAGGAGAGATACACGCGTTCAAGACACAGAGCGCCGCTTGTCGTTCAGCATACACGGCAAACTAAGGCCACCTCCACTGGACCTACCAGATGCCTGGCTCGCTTTAGGTAGGCCAACAAGACTGGGGTGAGCTCCTGCTGTCCTCAGCGAGTCAGCTGCTCAAAGACGTGCTCAGGGCCCCGACGCTACATGGGAAAGATCAAAACAAAATGGAAGGTAAGGGACCACGCCTTTTCAATATTTTTCCCACCGCTCACTGACCCAGCGTGAGATACACCCTGGCGGTTTCGCTGACAATGCTACGAGACACGCTTTACAGAGCTGTGCAGCAGTTGGAGAGCGCTACGTACATGACGTGGTATGGTTGCAGTCCGCGTTCGATGTTGCTGTCTGGAGCATCTCTGGAGTCAGGCTGGGCAGGAGGGGAATCAGTTTTACAGTGAACCAGGAAACCCAGTGTGGCTGCCAAAGTCTTCAAAATGAGTGCTGATGAGGCGAAGACCCGATTAATCATGATGTCCCTCACCACAGGACTGATGTACAAATTCTAGAGGAAATGACAAACAAGGGGAAAAGAGCATTGCCATTAGATTGAAAAGAAGCAACAACAATTATCACGTCAGAAACGCTCTTCGGATTTTTTGGCCCCACAGAAAATAAATTGTGCGTGCTTGCCATCTCAGCGATGACAACATACCTGCGGGTGTCTGGCTGAGAGCTGTCAGGAAATGTCAACGTCCAGGAAAGCATTGTCGCCGTCCAGACGGTCAAAGACCAGGACCATCAGATTCGCGTTGTTCAGCGCGCGGAGTTTAGTTGTCAGCTGGGCAACTTGAGAGGCGCTCAGAAGGTCCAGTTCCTCAAACTGCAGGGGAGAGAAAACAAACAGCGTTCGTAAGACACAACACGCTTGCCCAAAAAGTGCAGGAGCAGCTCTACAGCATGGCGGGGCCCACTTACGCTGCCGAAGCTTCGATGAGCCCGCGCAGGTCTTCGTAAAAGTAGTGGAGAATTTGCCAAAACATTCCCAAAGACAAGTGCTGAGGCTGCCGCTGTTGGAGCCACAGGTTGAGCCTAAAAGGGATGACGTGCAGAAAAGACTCATTAGGAGAGATACACGCTGACAGACACAGAGCGCCGCTATCGTTCAGCAGGCAAAACAAGCAAAGCGCCGCCTCCACTGCACCTACCCGATGCCTGTCTCTGCTTGAGGTAGGCCAACAAGACTGGGGTGAGCTCCTGCTGTCTCAGCGACGTCAGCTGCTCAAAGACGCTGCTCAGGGCCCTGACGCTACATGGGAAAGATCAAAACAAAATGGAGGGTAAGGACCACGCTTCTTCAATATCCTTTTCCCACCGCTCACTGACCCAGCGTGAGATACACCCTGGCGGATTCGCTGACAATGCTACGAGACACGCTTTACAGAGCTGTGCAGCAGTTGGAGAGCGCTACGTACATGACGTGGTATGCGTTGCAGTCCACGTTCGATGTTGCTGTCTGGAGCATCTCTGGAGTCAGGCTGGGCAGGAGGGGAATCAGTTTGACAGTGAACCAGGAAACCCAGTCGTGGCTCCCGAAGTCTTCAAAATGAGTGCTGATGACAGCGAAGACCCGATTAATCATGATGTCCCTCACCACAGGACTGATGTACAAATTCTAGAGGAAATGACAAACAATCGGAAAGCAGCATTGCCATTAGATTGAAAAGAAGCAACAACAATTCCATCACGTCAGAAACGCTCTTCGGATTTTTTGGCCCCACAGAAAATAACACTTGTGCGTGCTTGCCATCTCAGCGATGACAACATACCTGCGGTGTCTGGCTGAGAGCTGTCAGGAACTCGTCAACGTCCAGGAAAGCATTGTCGCCGTCCAGACGGTCAAAGACCAGGACCATCAGATTCGCGTTGTTCAGCGCGCCGGAGTTTAGTGTCAGCTGGGCAACTTGAGAGGCGCTCAGAAGGTCCAGTGCCTCAAACTGCAGGGGAGAACAACAACAGCGTTTGTTAGAAACAACCTGCTTGCCCAAAAAAGACGCAGGAGCAACTCTACAGCGTGGCGGGGACACTTACGCTGCCGAAGTCTTCGAAGAGCCCGCGCAGGTCTTCATAATCCACATAGATGGAGAATTTGCCAAAGCATTCCCAAAGACAGGTGCTGAGGCTGCTGCTGTTGGAGCCACAGGTTGAGCCTAAAAAGGATGACGTGCAGAAAAGACAAATTAGGAGAGATACACGCGTTCACAGACACAGAGCGCCGCTGTCCTTCAGCATACACGGCAAATCAAGCGCCGCCTCCACTGGACCTACCAGATGCCTGGCTCAGCTTTAGGTAGGCCAACAAGACTGGGGTGAGCTCCTGCTGTCTCAGCGAGGTCAGCTGCTCAAAGACGCTGCTCAGGGCCCTGACGCTACATGGGAAAGATCAAAACAAAATGGAAGGTAAGGACCACGCTTCTTCAATATCCTTTTCCCACCGCTCACTGACCCAGCGTGAGATACACCCTGGCGGATTCGCTGACAATGCTACGAGACACGCTTTACAGAGCTGTGCAGCAGTTGGAGAGCGCTACGTACATGACGTGGTATGCGTTGCAGTCCACGTTCGATGTTGCTGTCTGGAGCATCTCTGGAGTCAGGCTGGGCAGGAGGGGAATCAGTTTGACAGTGAACCAGGAAACCCAGTCGTGGCTCCCGAAGTCTTCAAAATGAGGGCTGATGACGGCGAAGACCCGATTCATCATGAAGTCCCTCACCACAGGATTGATGTCCAAAGCCTAGAGGAAATGACAAACAAGCAGAGAGTAGCAATTTCGTCAAAAACTTATAGGAAAATTGCGTCACATCGGATCCTTTTACCCCAAAGAAAATGATACCTGTGCGTGCTAGTCATCTCAGTGATCAGAACGTACCTGCGGTGTCAGGGTGAGAGCTGACAAGAACGCGCCGACCTCATGGAAAGCATTGTCGCCGTCCAAACGGTCAAAGACCAGGACCATCAGATTTGCGTTGTTCAGCGCGCCGGAGTTTAGTGTCAGCTGGGCAACTTGAGAGGCGCTCAGAAGGTCCAGTGCCTCAAACTGCAGGGGAGAGAACAACAACAGCGTTCGTAAGACACAACACGCTTGCCCAAAACAGTCGCAGGAGCAGCTCTACAGCATGGCGGGCCCACTTACGCTGCCGAAGCCTTCGATGAGCCCGCGCAGGTCTTCGTAATCCACGTAGATGGAGAATTTGCCAAAGCATTCCCAAAGACAAGTGCTGAGGCTGCCGCTGTTGGAGCCACAGGTTGAGCCTAAAAGGGATGACGTGCAGAAAAGACTCATTAGGAGAGATACACGCTGACAGACACAGAGCGCCGCTATCGTTCAGCAGGCAAAACAAGCAAAGCGCCGCCTCCACTGCACCTACCCGATGCCTGTCTCTGCTTGAGGTAGGCCAACAAGACTGGGGTGAGCTCCTGCTGTCTCAGCGACGTCAGCTGCTCAAAGACGCTGCTCAGGGCCCTGACGCTACATGGGAAAGATCAAAACAAAATGGAAGGTAAGGACCACGCCTCTTCAATATCCTTTTCCCACCGCTCACTGACCCAGCGTGAGAACCCCGGCTTTTTCGCTGACAATGCTACGAACACGCTTTACAGAGCTGTGCACAGGTGAGGAGCGCTACGTACATGACGTGGTATGCGTTGCAGTCCACGTTCGATGTTGTGTCTGGAGCATCTCTGGGTCAGGCTGGGCAGGAGGGGAATCAGTTTGACAGTGAACCAGGAAACCCAGTCGTGGCTCCCAAAGTCTTCAAAATGAGGGCTGATGACGGCGAAGACCCGATTCATCATGAAGTCCCTCACCACAGGATTGATGTCCAAAGCTAGAGGAAATACAAACAAGCAAGAGTAGCAATTTCGTCAAAAACATATAGGAAAAATTGCGTCACATCGGATCCTTTTACCCCAAAGAAAATGATACCTGTGCGTGCTAGTCATCTCAGTGATCAGAACGTACCTGCGGTGTCAGGGTGAGAGCTGACAAGAACGCGCCGACCTCATGGAAAGCATTGTCGCCGTCCAAACGGTCAAAGACAGGACCATCAGATTTGCGTTGTTCACGCGCCGGAGTTTAGTGTCAGCTGGGCAACTTGAGAGGCGCTCAGAAGGTCCAGTGCCTCAAACTGCAGGGGAGAGAACAACAACAGCGTTGTAAGACACAACACGCTTGCCCAAAACAGTCGCAGGAGCACTCTACAGCATGGCGGGCCCACTTACGCTGCCGAAGCTTCGATGAGCCCGCGCAGGTCTTCGTAATCCACGTAGATGGAGAATTTGCCAAACATTCCCAAAGACAAGTGCTGAGGCTGCGCTGTTGGAGCCACAGGTTGAGCCTAAAAGGATGACGTGCAGAAAAGACTCATTAGGAGAGATACACGCTGACAGACACAGAGCGCCGCTATCGTTCAGCAGGCAAAACAAGCAAAGCGCCGCCTCCACTGCACCTACCGATGCCTGTCTCTGCTTGAGGTGGCCAACAAGACTGGGGTGAGCTCCTGCTGTCTCAGCGACGTCAGCTGCTCAAAGACGCTGCTCAGGGCCCTGACGCTAAATGGGAAAGATCAAAACAAAATGGAAGGTAAGGACCACGCTTCTTCAATATCCTTTTCCCACCGCTCAGTGACCCAGCGTGAGATACACCCTGGCGCATTCGCTGACAATGCTACGAGACACGCTTTACAGAGCTGTGCAGCATTTGGAGAGCGCTACGTACATGACGTGGTATGCGTTGCAGTCCGCGTTCGATGTTGCTGTCTGGAGCATCTCTGGAGTCAGGCTGGGCAGGAGGGGAATCAGTTTGACAGTGAACCAGGAAACCCAGTCGTGGCTGCCAAAGTCTTCAAAATGAGTGCTGATGACAGCGAAGACCCGATTAATCATGATGTCCCTCACCACAGGACTGATGTACAAATTCTAGAGGAAATGACAAACAAGCGGAAAGCAGCATTGCCATTAGATTGAAAAGAAGCAACAACAATTCCATCACGTCAGAAACGCTCTTCGGATTTTTTGGCCCCACAGAAAATAACACTTGTGCGTGCTTGCCATCTCAGCGATGACAACATACCTGCGGTGTCTGGCTGAGAGCTGTCAGGAACTCGTCAACGTCCTGGAAAGCATTGTCGCCGTCCAGACGGTCAAAGACCAGGACCATCAGATTCGCGTTGTTCAGCGCGCCGGAGTTTAGTGTCAGCTGGGCAACTTGAGAGGCGCTCAGAAGGTCCAGTGCCTCAAACTGCAGGGGAGAACAACAACAGCGTTTGTTAGAAACAACCTGCTTGCCCAAAAAAGACGCAGGAGCAACTCTACAGCGTGGCGGGGACACTTACGCTGCCGAAGTCTTCGAAGAGCCCGCGCAGGTCTTCATAATCCACATAGATGGAGAATTTGCCAAAGCATTCCCAAAGACAGGTGCTGAGGCTGCTGCTGTTGGAGCCACAGGTTGAGCCTAAAAAGGATGACGTGCAGAAAAGACAAATTAGGAGAGATACACGCGTTCACAGACACAGAGCGCCGCTGTCGTTCAGCATACACGGCAAATCAAGCGCCGCCTCCACTGGACCTACCAGATGCCTGGCTCAGCTTTAGGTAGGCCAACAAGACTGGGGTGAGCTCCTGCTGTCTCAGCGAGGTCAGCTGCTCAAAGACGCTGCTCAGGGCCCCGACACTACATGGGAAAGATCAAAGACAAAATGGAAGGTAAGGACCACGCCTCTTCGATATACTTTTCCCACCGCTCACTGACCCAGCGTGAGATACACCCTGGCGGTTTTCGCTGACAATGCTACGAGACACGCTTTACAGAGCTGTGCAGCAGTTGGAGAGCGCTACGTACATGACGTGGTATGCGTTGCAGTCCACGTTCGATGTTGCTGTCTGGAGCATCTCTGGAGTCAGGCTGGGCAGGAGGGGAATCAGTTTGACAGTGAACCAGGAAACCCAGTCGTGGCTCCCGAAGTCTTCAAAATGAGGGCTGATGACGGCGAAGACCCGATTCATCATGAAGTCCCTCACCACAGGATTGATGTACAAAGCCTAGAGGAAATGACAAACAAGCAGAGAGTAGCAATTTCGTCAAAAACATATAGGAAAAATTGCGTCACATCGGATCCTTTTACCCCAAAGAAAATGATACCTGTGCGTGCTAGTCATCTCAGTGATCAGAACGTACCTGCGGTGTCAGGGTGAGAGCTGACAAGAACGCGCCGACCTCATGGAAAGCATTGTCGCCGTCCAAACGGTCAAAGACCAGGACCATCAGATTTGCGTTGTTCAGCGCGCCGGAGTTTAGTGTCAGCTGGGCAACTTGAGAGGCGCTCAGAAGGTCCAGTGCCTCAAACTGCAGGGGAGAGAACAACAACAGCGTTCGTAAGACACAACACGCTTGCCCAAAACAGTCGCAGGAGCAGCTCTACAGCGTGGTGGGCACACTTACGCTGCCGAAGCCTTCGATGAGCCCGTGCAGGTCTTCGTAATCCACGTAGATGGAGAATTTGCCAAAGCAATCCCATAGACAAGTGCTGAGGCTGCCACTGTTGGAGCCACAGGTTGAGCCTAAAAGGGATGACGTGCAGAAAAGACTCATTAGGAGAGATACGCACTCACAGACACAGAGCACCGCTGTCGTTCAGCAGGCAAAACAAGCAAAGCGCCGCCTCCACTGCACCTACCTGATGCCTGTCTCTGCTTGAGGTAGGCCAACAAGACTGGGGTGAGCTCCTGCTGTCTCAGCGAGGTCAGCTGCTCAAAGACGCTGCTCAGGGCCCCGACACTACATGGGAAAGATCAAGACAAAATGGAAGGTAAGGACCAAGCCTCTTCAATATCATTTTCCCACCGCTCACTGACCCAGCGTGAGATACACCCTGGCGGTTTCGCTGACAATGCTACGAGACACGCTTTACAGAGCTGTGCAGCAGGTGGAGAGCTCTACGTACATGACGTGGTATGCGTTGCAGTCCACGTTCGATGTTGCTGTCTGGAGCATCTCTGGAGTCAAGCTGGGCAGGAGGGGAATCAGTTTGACAGTGAACCAGGAAACCCAGTCGTGGCTCCCGAAGTCTTCAAAATGAGTGCTGATGACGGCGAAGACCCGATTCATCATGATGTCCCTCACCACAGGATTGATGTCCAAAGCCTAGACGAAATGACAAACAAGCACAAAGCAGCATTTTTGTCAAATTCTTTTTTGCCATCTCAATCTCTGTGCACTTTTTTTGTGGAACTCATGAGAAAAAGAATCGAAACGCAGAGTAGGTGAGCATGGGGCACAAACTAACGCGGGCTTAGTTGTAACAGATGTGGTTGAAATATTTCCACACATGCTAGATTAAAGAAAAATTACTGTAATTACTAGACGCCATATCAAAACTATATAGAGAAAAAAGTGTCAAAATATGACACTGTATAGCAACAGTAAATTTCTGACAGAAGGAATTTTTTCAGCTCAGTTTTTAGTAATAATTTAAAATGAGACAAATCTGCTAGAATTTAATCTCCAATCTGTTATTTAGCAGTTTAGATAGTCCATTAATGCTTCGCTAACTAGCAGAAAACACTAACCAGTTTTAAATAACCAGTTGCG
>JALXFT010002929.1:0-22118 GCA_023376895.1 Aspiorhynchus laticeps | reverse complement strand
TTTCCCCCAATTAAAAAGGGGGTTTTTTCCCAAATTTTTTTGGCCCGGCCTTTTTTTTAAAAAAAAGGGGCGTTCAAAAGGGTTAAAGATGGGGCAAAGAATATTTTTAATTTTTAAAAAGGGAATATTTTGAAAATTTGGTTTTGAAAAAACCCCCCTTTCCCCAGTTTGAGGGGGCCCAATTAAGTCCAAAAAAGGTTTTTAAAAGGAAAATTTTTTTGGGAAAAAGGGAAAATTTTTAATTTTTTAAGGGAGGCATTTTAAAGCCCAACCCAAACCTAAAAAAAATTTAAACCTTTTTCCTAAAAAAAAGCCCCAGGTTTCCCCCCTTTCTTTGTTTTAGAATTAAGAAAAATTTTGGAAAAGGCTCCCTTTAAATTTTCAATGCAAAGAAATTTTTTGAAAATTTTTTGTTTTAATCCAAAATAAGTTTAAAGGTTCCTGGGGGCTCTTTTCCAAGGGGTTTTTAAAAATTTTTAAGTTTTAAAAAGGGGGTTTTTTCCTAAAAGGAATTTTTTTGCCAAAAACCCCTTGTTTTGGGAAAAAAAAATTTCAAAAAACAATCCAAACCTGTTTTTTAAGAAACAATTTTTTTAAATGGGAAAAAAGGACAAACCCCAGCCTAAAATTTTTCCCCCTCGGGAAAAATTTTGAATTTTAAAAAACTTTTTTAAGGGAAATTGGTTTCTTTCATTAAATTTTATTTTTGGGCTTTTTTTGTTTTGAGGGATTTTTTTTAAGATTTTAAAAATTTAGGTTTTTTTCCTTGGGTTTTTTTTGGCTCTAAAAAAATTTTTCCCTTTTAAAACAATAAAAAAGGGGAAAAGGGGGACATTTTTTGTTTCCCTTTTCCCTATAAAAATTTTTTTCCCCCCTAAAAAACTTTCTTTAAGAAAGGGGAATTTTCAAAATTAAATTTTTTGCTCAGAAAATTTTCATTTTTAGACTTTTTTCCTTTTTTGGGATTTGGTTTTAACTTTCCCAAAAAATTTTAATTTAAGAAAACCTTTTATTTTTTTTATGTTAAAGAAAAAAAAAATTTTGTTTAAAATTTTTTGGGGGTTTTAAGAAAGGGGAAAAAAATAAAAACTAAAAAATTTGGGTTTTTTTTCCCAATGAAAAGAAAGGGAAAATTTTTCCATGAAGGAAAGGGTTTATTTTTTAAAAAAAGTTTTGAAAGAGTTTTTTTAAAATTAAATTTTTCCAAAAAAAATTTTTAGTTTTTTAAAAATTTTTCCTTTAAAAAAACCCCAAAAATTGGGTTTATGAATAAAAAGAAAGCCAAAAATGAAAATTTTTTCCATGAAGAAATTGGTTTTGCTTTTAAAAAAGGGTTTTTTTTAAAAAATTTTTTGGAAAAAATTTTTTTTTTTGAAAAAATTTATTTGGTTTTAAAACCCCCGGGGTTTAGTTAAAGGGAAAAAAACATTTTTTTCCAAAAAATTATGATTTAAAAAATTTTTTTGGGGAAAAATTTTATTTTTCCCAAAAAATTTTTTTTAAGAAAAGGGGTTTTTCAAAAAAGAAAACGAGGAAACCAAGCCTAAAAATTGTTTTCAATTTTGGAAAAAAAAATTTGAAAGGGTTTTCTTTCCAAAGAAAATTTTTTCAACTTGGAAATAAATCAGTAAAGTTTTTTAAAATTTTGATTTCAAAGGGAAATTTAAACTTTTTTTTCCAAAAAAACCAAAAAAACCCTAAAAAATTTGGGTTTTGCCAAGGGGGAAAAACAAGTTTTTAAAAAGTTTTCCCGTTTGGGAGTTTTAAGGGAAATCAAAATCTATTTTTCGAAATAATTTTTGGAGCAAAAGGGAAAGCCATTAAATTTTTTCAAGAAAGGGGTTTGAGGGAATTTAAAAACAAAATTTTTTCTAAGAAAAAGGTTTTGCCAAAAGGGAAAAATAAAGGTTTTTTAAAAAAGGGTTTAAAATTTTTTAAAAAAAAAAAATTTTTTTGAAAAAGAAAAGGTTGGAAAAGTTTTTCCCCAGTTTAAAATTTTTTAATGGGCAAAATTTTTTGGGAACTTTTAGGTGTTTCCCTTTTTTAAAATTTTGGGAAAACGGCCCTTTTTAACCTTTGCAAAAACCCCCCCCCTATTTGGGAAAGTTTTAAAATTTGGGGCCCAACCCCTTTTGGGTTAATGAAAGGGCCCCTTGGGGGTTTTCCTCCCCCAAATTTTTGGGAAATTGGAATTTTGGGACCCAAAAAATTAGCCTTTTTGGGGAACTTTAAGTTTAAAATGAAAATTTTTTTCCCCCAAAAAAATAAAATTGGTTTTCCCCCTTAGTTTTTTTGGGAAACCCATTTCCCAATTTTAAAAATTTTAAGGGAAAACTGGGGAAAAGGGGGCCTGGCTAGGCAAAAGTCAAAATTCCATCCGGGGTTTAAATTTTGGCCCCACCCCCTAAACCCCCAAAAAATTTAGGGTTTGGGGAAAAACCCGGCCCAAAACCCTTTTGGGCTTTTGGGGGGGGAGCTGCCCAAATTTTAAAATTTTTTTTCCCCCCCTTTTGAAAATTTAACCAAGGCCCCAAAATTTGGCCACCCAAAACCTTCCCAAATTTTGAAATGGTTTTGGGGGATTGACTCGTAAATTAATTTAAATGTTTGGCACATTTTTCCCCTTTTTAATTTGGGGGAAAATTTTTTCCGCCCAAAAAACTTGGGTGTTGGGGGGGCCAAATTTTCCCAAATGCAAAAATTTCCTTTGGGAATTGGATAAAGGGGGGGGGTTGGGAAACCTCCCAGCCCCCCAAAAAGGGGTTTAAGGGTTTCCCTGGCCCAAACCCCTTTCCTAGGCCCCTTTTTTAAAAATATTTCAAAAAAAACTTTTTTTCCCAAAAACCATTGTCCCGCTTGGGGGAGTGGGCCCCCCCAATTTATTTATGTTTTGGGAAATTTTCTTTTCCCTTTAAAAATGAAACCCAAAGTGCAGGCCCCCTGGGGGGACCTTTGGTTTAAAAATGCCCCCCCATTTTGAAATTATTTAAATTTTCCCCCAGTGGAAAGTTAATCTTGAAACCTGCCCTTTCCACTACCCCCCTTTGAAATTGGTTTAAAATTTTTTTTACCCAAAAAAACTAAAAGGGTCCCTTTTTTTGGGCGAAATTTCTCCCTAAAAATTATTGTAAAAGTTGGTGAAAGTGGTTACTTTTTCCCTAACTTTGAACCCCATTATAAAAAACAGGGGGCCCCTTGGTTTGGGGGGGAGGTTGTTAAAAAAAATTTCCACTGGGCAAACCCTTTTAAAAAATATTGAATCCCGTTTTTGGGATGGGAGCCCCTTTCCCCTTTAAATTTCAAAATTTTGTGGACAATTTTTGGGTTTTTTAAATACTTTCCCAAAATAAGGCCCCCCTTTGGGGAAAGTTTTTTCCCCACCCCAAATCCATTTTTTTTAAAATTGGGGGAAAAGCCTGGAAATTAGGGAAACCTGACCTTTTTTGGGGTTTTCCCCAGCTGGAAAATTGGGAAACTTTTTTTTCCACCCAAAAAAAAAAACCCTTTTTTTTTCCCAAATTTTAAATGTGAAATTATTCCGGAAACTTGGCTAAGACAAGGGAAGCCGGTTTCCCCTTTAAGGGGTTATCCCCCAAACCTTAACCTGGGGGGGACTGGAATTTCCCCAAATTGGTTAAAGGGGCCTCGGGTCCCAAATTATAAATTTCAAAATTTACCCTTTTACCCCCCAAAACCCCTTTAAGGTTAAGGGGCCCCCTTTAATTTAAGGGACAAAAGGTTTTTGTAACTTTTCCCTCTTAAATTTTATAAAGGATTAAATCAGGGCCCCCCAAAAATTTGAAAATTTTCCCCCCCCCTTAGTTAAATGGAAGGTTTTCCCCCAAAAATTTAATTTAAATAGGGGGGGGTTTTTTTTGGGACAAATGGTTTTTTCCTGGTTTCTTTTCCTTTAAACTTCTTCAGAAAAGGGAAATAATCAGCACCCCCCTGGTGTGTAAGGAAAGTTTGGCCCCCAAAAGGCACAACCCCAATTGAAAAGTTTTTCCAGTGGAAAAGTTGGTTTAGCAATTTTGGAGTAAAACTCAAATACATGAAAGATGTTTCTTTCTCATGAAATGAAATTTTATTTTGCTATGCAGAAGACAGCTTTTCTTGTTTTAGAGCATTTTTGTAGAGTTTGTCATGTTAGAAGATCTAAACTAGTGATTTTGTGCATTGAAGCTCTAAGAACACTAAAGCTCTGTTTAGTGCAACTAAGCAAAAGAAGAGAAAGCAAGGACACAGATGCTGAAAAGCTTCTTTCTCAGTGAGAGAAAGTTGGTTTATGCAGTTTTAGGAGTAAAACTCAAATACATGAAAGATGTTTCTTTCTCATGAAATGAAATGATATTTGCTATGCAGAAGACAGCTTTTATTGTTTTAGAGCTTTTTTGCAGAGCAAGTCATGTTAGAGCTTCAATGCACAAAATCAGTAGTTTAGAGCTTCTAAGAACACTAATGCTCTGTTTAGTGCAACTAAGCAAAAGAAGAGAAAGCAAGGCCACAGATGCTGAAAAGCCTCTTTCTCAGTGAGAGAAAGTTGGTTTATGCAATTTTAGGAGTAAAACTCAAATACATGAAAGGTGTTTTTTTCTCATGAAATGAAATGATATTTGCAAAGCAGAAAACAGATTTTCATGTTTTAGAGCTTTTTTGCAGAGCAAGTCATGTTAGAGCTTCAATGCACAAAATCACTAGTTTAGAGCTTCTAAGAACACTACTGCTCTGTTTAGTGCAACTAAGCAAAAGAAGAGAAAGCAAGGCCACAGATGCTGAAAAGCTTATTTCTCAGTGAGAGAAAGTTGGTTTATGCAATTTTAAGAGTAAAACTCAAATACATGAAAGATGTTTCTTTCTCATGAAATGAAATGTTATTTGCTATGCAGAAGACAGCTTTTCATGTTTTAGACCTTTTTTGCAGAGGTTGTCATGTTACAGCTTCAATACAAAAAACATATTTTCATGTTTTAGACCTTTTTTGCAGAGGTTGTGTTAGAGCTTCAATGCACAAAATCACTAGTTTAGAGCTTCTAAGAACACTAATGCTCTGTTTAGTGCAACTAAGCAAAAGAAGAGAAAGCAAGGACACAGATGCTGAAAAGCTTCTTTCTCAGTGAGAGAAAGTTGGTTTATGCAATTTTAGGAGTAAAACTCAAATACATGAAAGGTGTTTTTTTCTCATGAAATGAAATGATATTTGCTATGCAGAAGACAGCTTTTATTGTTTTAGAGCATTTTTGTAGAGTTTGTCATGTTAGAGCTTCAATGCACAAAATCAGTAGTTTAGACCTTCTAAGAACACTAATGCTCTGTTTAGTGCAACTAAGCAAAAGAAGAGAAAGCAAGGCCACAGATGCTGAAAAGCTTCTCTCACAGTGAGAGAAAGTTGGTTTATGCAATTTTAGGAGTAAAACTCAAGTACATGAAAGCTGTTTCTTTGTCATGAAATTAAACGTTATTTGCAATGCAGAAAACATATTTTCATGTTTTAGACCTTTTTTGCAGAGGTTGTCATGTTACAACTTCAATACAAAATACATATTTTCATGTTTTAGACCTTTTTTGCAGAGGTTGTGTTAGAGCTTCAATGCACAAAATCACTAGGTTAGAGCTTCTAAGAACACTGATGCTCTGTTTAGTGCAACTAAGAAAAAGAAGAGAAAGCAAGGAAACAGATGCTGAAAAGCTTCTTTCTCAGTGAGAGAAAGTTAGTTTATGCAATTTTAAGAGTAAAACTCTAATACATGAAAGATTTTTCTTTCTCATGAAATGAAATGTTATTTGCAATGCAGAAGACAGCTTTTCATGTTTTAGACCTTTTTTGCAGAGGTTGTCATGTTACAGCTTCAATACAAAAAACATATTTTCATGTTTTAGACCTTTTATTCAGAGGTTGTGTTAGAGCTTCAATGCACAAAATCACTAGTTTAGAGCTTCTAAGAACACCAATGCTCTGTTTAGTGCAACTAAGCAAAAGAAGAGAAAGCAAGGCCACAGATGCTGAAAAGCTTCTCTCTCAGTGAGAGAAAGTTGGTTTATGCAATTTTAGGAGTAAAACTCAAGTACATGAAAGATGTTTCTTTTTCATGAAATTAAATGTTATTTGCAATGCAGAAGACATATTTTCATGTTTTAGATCTTTTATTGCACATCACTAGTTTAGAGTTTAGAGCTTTCTGAAAAGCTTCTTTCTCAGTGAGAGAAAGTTGGTTTATGCAATTTTAGGAGTAAAACTCAAGTATATGAAAGATGTTTATTTCTCATGAAATTAAATTTTATTTGCAATGCAGATAACAGATTTTCATGTTTTAGAGCCTTTTTGCAGAGCAAGTCATGTTAGAGCTTCAATGCACAAAATCACTAGTTTAGAGCTTCTAAGAACACTAATGCGCTGTTTAGTGCAACTAAGCAAAAGAAGAGAAAACAAGGCCACAGATGCTGAAAAGCTTCTTTCTCAGTGAGAGAAAGTTGGTTTATTCAATTTTAGGAGTAAAACTCAAGTACATGAAAGATGTTTATTTCTCATGAAATTAAATGTTATTTGCAATGCAGAAAACAGATTTTCATGTTTTAGAGCTTTTTTGCAGAGCAAGTCATGTTAGAGCTTCAATGCACAAAATCGCTAGTTTAGAGCTTCTAAGAACACTAATGCTCTGTTTAGTGCAACTAAGCAAAAAAGAGAAAGCAAGGCCACAGATGCTGAAAAGCTTCTCTCTCAGTGAGAGAAAGTTTGGTTTATGCAATTTAGGAGTAAAACTCAAGTAATGAAAGATGTTTCTTTTTCATGAAATTAAATGTTATTTGCAATGCAGAAGACATTTTTCATGTTTTAGATCTTTTGTTGCACATCACTAGTTTAGAGTTTAGAGCTTTCTGAAAAGCTTCTTTCTCAGTGAGAGAAAGTTGGTTTATGCAATTTTAGGAGTAAAACTCAAGTACATGAAAGATGTTTATTTCTCATGAAATTAAATGTTATTTGCAATGCAGAAAACAGATTTTCATGTTTTGGAGCTTTTTTGCAGAGTTTGTCATGTTAGAGCTTCAATGCACAAAATCACTAGTTTAGAGCTTCTAAGAACACTGATGCTCTGTTTAGTGCAACTAAGCAAAAGAAGAGAAAGCAAGGACACAGATGCTGAAAAGCTTCTTTCTCAGTGAGAGAAAGTTGGTTTATGCAATTTTAGGAGTAAAACTCAAATACATGAAAGGTGTTTTTTTCTCATGAAATGAAATGATATTTGCTATGCAGAAGACAGCTTTTATTGTTTTAGAGCATTTTTGTAGAGTTTGTCATGTTAGAGCTTCAATGCACAAAATCAGTAGTTTAGAGCTTCTAAGAACACTAATGCTCTGTTTAGTGCAACTAAGCAAAAGAAGAGAAAGCAAGGCCACAGATGCTGAAAAGCCTCTTTCTCAGTGAGAGAAAGTTGGTTTATGCAATTTTAGGAGTAAAACTCAAGTACATGAAAGATGTTTATTTCTCATGAAATTAAATGTTATTTGCAATGCAGAAAACAGATTTTCATGTTTTAGAGCTTTTTTGCAGAGCAAGTCATGTTAGAGCTTCAATGCACAAAATCAGTAGTTTAGACCTTCTAAGAACACTAATGCTCTGTTTAGTGCAACTAAGCAAAAGAAGAGAAAGCAAGGCCACAGATGCTGAAAAGCTTCTCTCACAGTGAGAGAAAGTTGGTTTATGCAATTTTAGGAGTAAAACTCAAGTACATGAAAGCTGTTTCTTTCTCATGAAATTAAACGTTATTTGCAATGCAGAAGACAGCTTTTCATGTTTTAGACCTTTTTTGCAGAGGTTGTCATGTTACAGCTTCAATACAAAAAACATATTTTCATGTTTTAGACCTTTTATTCAGAGGTTGTGTTAGAGCTTCAATGCACAAAATCACTAGTTTAGAGCTTCTAAGAACACCAATGCTCTGTTTAGTGCAACTAAGCAAAAGAAGAGAAAGCAAGGCCACAGATGCTGAAAAGCTTCTCTCTCAGTGAGAGAAAGTTGGTTTATGCAATTTTAGGAGTAAAACTCAAGTACATGAAAGATGTTTCTTTTTCATGAAATTAAATGTTATTTGCAATGCAGAAGACATATTTTCATGTTTTAGATCTTTTATTGCACATCACTAGTTTAGAGTTTAGAGCTTTCTGAAAAGCTTCTTTCTCAGTGAGAGAAAGTTGGTTTATGCAATTTTAGGAGTAAAACTCAAGTATATGAAAGATGTTTATTTCTCATGAAATTAAATTTTATTTGCAATGCAGATAACAGATTTTCATGTTTTAGAGCCTTTTTGCAGAGCAAGTCATGTTAGAGCTTCAATGCACAAAATCACTAGTTTAGAGCTTCTAAGAACACTAATGCGCTGTTTAGTGCAACTAAGCAAAAGAAGAGAAAACAAGGCCACAGATGCTGAAAAGCTTCTTTCTCAGTGAGAGAAAGTTGGTTTATTCAATTTTAGGAGTAAAACTCAAGTACATGAAAGATGTTTATTTCTCATGAAATTAAATGTTATTTGCAATGCAGAAAACAGATTTTCATGTTTTAGAGCTTTTTTGCAGAGCAAGTCATGTTAGAGCTTCAATGCACAAAATCGCTAGTTTAGAGCTTCTAAGAACACTAATGCTCTGTTTAGTGCAACTAAGCAAAATAAGAGAAAGCAAGGCCACAGATGCTGAAAAGCTTCTCTCTCAGTGAGAGAAAGTTTGTTTATGCAATTATGAGAGTAAAACTCAAGTATGTGAAAGATGTTTCTTTTTCATGAAATTAAATGTTATTTGCAATGCAGAAGACATATTTTCATGTTTTAGATCTTTTGTTGCACATCACTAGTTTAGAGTTTAGAGCTTTCTGAAAAGCTTCTTTCTCAGTGAGAGAAAGTTGGTTTATGCAATTTTAGGAGTAAAACTCAAATACATGAAAGGTGTTTTTTTCTCATGAAATGAAATGATATTTGCTATGCAGAAGACAGCTTTTATTGTTTTAGAGCATTTTTGTAGAGTTTGTCATGTTAGAGCTTCAATGCACAAAATCAGTAGTTTAGAGCTTCTAAGAACACTAATGCTCTGTTTAGTGCAACTAAGCAAAAGAAGAGAAAGCAAGGCCACAGATGCTGAAAAGCCTCTTTCTCAGTGAGAGAAAGTTGGTTTATGCAATTTTAGGAGTAAAACTCAAGTACATGAAAGATGTTTATTTCTCATGAAATTAAATGTTATTTGCAATGCAGAAAACAGATTTTCATGTTTTGGAGCTTTTTTGCAGAGTTTGTCATGTTAGAGCTTCAATGCACAAAATCACTAGTTTAGAGCTTCTAAGAACACTGATGCTCTGTTTAGTGCAACTAAGCAAAAGAAGAGAAAGCAAGGACACAGATGCTGAAAAGCTTCTTTCTCAGTGAGAGAAAGTTGGTTTATGCAATTTTAGGAGTAAAACTCAAATACATGAAAGGTGTTTTTTTCTCATGAAATGAAATGATATTTGCTATGCAGAAGACAGCTTTTATTGTTTTAGAGCATTTTTGTAGAGTTTGTCATGTTAGAGCTTCAATGCACAAAATCAGTAGTTTAGAGCTTCTAAGAACACTAATGCTCTGTTTAGTGCAACTAAGCAAAAGAAGAGAAAGCAAGGCCACAGATGCTGAAAAGCCTCTTTCTCAGTGAGAGAAAGTTGGTTTATGCAATTTTAGGAGTAAAACTCAAGTACATGAAAGATGTTTATTTCTCATGAAATTAAATGTTATTTGCAATGCAGAAAACAGATTTTCATGTTTTAGAGCTTTTTTGCAGAGCAAGTCATGTTAGAGCTTCAATGCACAAAATCACTAGGTTAGAGCTTCTAAGAACACTGATGCTCTGTTTAGTGCAACTAAGCAAAAGAAGAGAAAGCAAGGAAACAGATGCTGAAAAGCTTCTTTCTCAGTGAGAGAAAGTTAGTTTATGCAATTTTAAGAGTAAAACTCTAATACATGAAAGATTTTTCTTTCTCATGAAATGAAATGTTATTTGCAATGCAGAAGACAGCTTTTCATGTTTTAGACCTTTTTTGCAGAGGTTGTCATGTTACAGCTTCAATACAAAAAACATATTTTCATGTTTTAGACCTTTTATTCAGAGGTTGTGTTAGAGCTTCAATGCACAAAATCACTAGTTTAGAGCTTCTAAGAACACCAATGCTCTGTTTAGTGCAACTAAGCAAAAGAAGAGAAAGCAAGGCCACAGATGCTGAAAAGCTTCTCTCTCAGTGAGAGAAAGTTGGTTTATGCAATTTTAGGAGTAAAACTCAAGTACATGAAAGATGTTTCTTTTTCATGAAATTAAATGTTATTTGCAATGCAGAAGACATATTTTCATGTTTTAGATCTTTTATTGCACATCACTAGTTTAGAGTTTAGAGCTTTCTGAAAAGCTTCTTTCTCAGTGAGAGAAAGTTGGTTTATGCAATTTTAGGAGTAAAACTCAAGTATATGAAAGATGTTTATTTCTCATGAAATTAAATTTTATTTGCAATGCAGATAACAGATTTTCATGTTTTAGACCTTTTTTGCAGAGGTTGTCATGTTACAGCTTCAATACAAAAAACATATTTTCATGTTTTAGACCTTTTTTGCAGAGGTTGTGTTAGAGCTTCAATGCACAAAATCACTAGGTTAGAGCTTCTAAGAAGACTGATGCTCTGTTTAGTGCAACTAAGCAAAAGAAGAGAAAGCAAGTACACAGATGCTGAAAAGCTTCTTTCTCAGTGAGAGAAAGTTGGTTTATGCAATTATGAGAGTAAAACTCAAGTATGTGAAAGATGTTTCTTTTTCATGATCAAGTTTCAAGTTTCAAGTTTTATTTGTCACATACACGACTATACAGAGACTGTATAACCAGCAGTGAAATGAGAGTCGGGTCCGCTCCATGGACAGTGCAAATATTGAAAAAACAACACAAGGGAAGTAAACATAAGATAAAATGAATGAAAAATAAGATATAAGAATAAAATATAAAATATAAAAGAATGTGCATGACAGTAAGCTGTAGAACTAAATATTAATATAAGCATGACTTTACAGAGAGGAATGTGCAACAGGTTATACATGGTTGACATGAAGCAGCCAATCACAAAAATAAAATAAATATAAAAATAAGATACGATTTACAAGATACAGAACGTGTTGTGTGCAAGTGTGCAAATGAGCAAATGACACTGACAGTATGAGGTAGAGAGTAATGAGTGTGTGATTAGTGATGTGAAGTAAGTCAGATGATGTTTTTAAGAGGCTGACTTTGAGTTCAGGAGCCTGATGGCCGTGGGGAAGAAACTCCTCCTGAGTCTCTCAGTTTTTGCCATCAGGCAGCGGAAGCGCTTACCAGATGGCAGCCTAGTGAAAAGACAGTTTCCAGGGTGATTTGTGTCTTTGATGATTTTGTCAGCTCTGCCTCTGCATCGTTTGATGTAGATGTCCTGCAGAGAGGGGAGAGCCGACCCCGAGATACGCTCAGCTAAGCGCACAACTCTCTGCAGGGCTTTGCAGTCTTGACTGGAGCTGTTTCCATACCACACCGAGATGCACTGAGTCAAAACACTTTCTATGGTCCCTGCATAGAAAGTTTTCAGGATTGTTGGTGAGACCCTGAATTTTCTCAGCTGTCGCAGATGGTACAGTCTTTGCCTGGCTTTCTTGACCTGTGTTTGGATGTGTGTAGTCCAACTCAGGTCCTCGGAGATGTTTACGCCGAGGTACTTGAAGCTGCTTACTCTCTCCACAGGGGTCCCGCTGATCACAAGAGGAGTGCAGGGCAGCAGGTGTCTCTTTCTGAAGTCCACAATCAGCTCTTTGGTTTTGCTCACGTTCAGAGAGAGACAGTTGTCCTGGCACCATGCTGTTAGTCTCTCCACCTCATCCAAGTATGCGGTCTCATCACTGTTGGAAATGAGGCCCAGAACCACAGTATCATCAGCAAATTTGATAATAGATGTGGATCTGTGAGAGGACACACAGTCATGTGTGTAGAGAGAGTAGAGCAGGGGACTCAGAACGCAGGCCTGCGGGGCTCCTACGTTCAGGGTGATGGAGTTTGAGGTGTACTGGCCTACCTTCACCACTTGAGGTCTGCCGGTGAGGAAGTCTTGAATCCAGTCGCAGAGTGAGGTGTTTAGGCCGAGGCCTGTGAGTTTATTAGTCAGCTTGGTGGGGACTATGGTGTTAAAAGCTGAGCTATAGTCTATGAATAGCAGTCTTGCATAGTTCCCATTGCTGCTGTCAATGTGTGTGAGGGAGGAGTGGAGAATGTGTGAGATGGCATCATCAGTTGATCTATTGGGACGATAGGCAAACTGAAGAGGGTCCAAAGTAACAGGGATGGAGGAGCTAATGTGGCTCTTAACAAGTCTCTCAAAAACCTTCATGACTATAGATGTGAGGGCCACTGGTCGATAGTCATTGAGGCAAGAGGGTTTACTGTTCTTATGCACAGGGATGATGATGGATTTTTTAAAGGAGGTGGGAACTACAGAGGTAGCAAGGGACTCGTTGAAGATAGAAGTGAACAAACCAGCAAGCTGATCAGCGCAGGACCTCAGGACACGGCCAGTAATCCCGTCAGGTCCAGCCGCTTTCCTGATGTTCACTCCCTTTAGTGCCCTCCGAACCTCGTCCTCCGTCAAGGTGATCACATGATCCTCGCTTCTCTGCCTGCTGCTTCCTGACGCGTTGCTCGGCAGAGCCGCGATGCCTCCGTTGCTTTCAAATCGGCCGTAGAAGGTGTTTAATTCTTCGGCCAGCGACGGATCTGCTCTCACCTCCGCGGAGGATTTGTTTCCAAAGGCACAGATGGTCCTTAGTCCCTGCCACATGAGTCGAGAGTCATTGAGCTGAAAATGAGACTCAATTCTCTCTTTGTAGTGATGTTTGGCGGCACTTACTGCTCGTCTGAGAGCATAACACGAAGCTTTATATTCGCGCATATTCCCAGACAAAAGAGCCTCGTTGTATGCGGCAGTGCGTTTGTTAACCGCATCACGGATTGTTCTGTCCACCCACGGTTTCTGATTAGGGAAAGTCCTTACAGTTATTGTTTCTGTAGCTTGCTCGGTAAGTGTGTTTACAAAGCTCACTGCCACCTCCGTGAACTCGCTGACGTCAGATGAGCTCGCCCTGAACATGTCCCAGTCGACGTCATCAAGAGCCGACTGCAGCATAGCTTCAGAGTGGGAGGACCAACGCGTCACTTCCCTCTTCACCGGGGGTTCCTGTGCGAGCCTTTGTTTATATTCCGGTGTGAGGAAAATGGCGGCGTGGTCAGACTTACCAAAGGCAGGTAGTGAACGGGCCGTGTAGGCATTCTTGAACTGAGAGTAGCAATGATCCAGTGTATTCGGTCCTCTGGTTGGACAGGATACATGCTGGTGAAAGTTCGGCATGACCTGCCTGAGGTTGGCTTTGTTAAAATCCCCCCGCGATGATAAAAGCAGCGTCAGGATGTTTGTTAATGTAGCTGCTGATCACGTCGTGAAGTTTAGACAAAGCCAAGCCGGTGTCTGCCTGTGGTGGAATATAAACGGCAGTAACGATGACCGCGGAGAACTCGCGGGGTAAATAGAATGGGCGGCAAATGATGGATAGATGTTCCAGATGAGGCGAGCAGGATCGCGACAGAGAGGAGATATTCCTGGGGTCACACCATTTCTTGTTAATCATGAAACACACACCACCACCCTTGGATTTACCGGCCTCAGCTGTTCTGTCCATCCGTAAAACAGAGAAGTTGTCAGACGGCGTTACAGCAGTGTCCGGAACCGAGGGCGTGAGCCATGTTTCAGACAAACAGATGATGTTACAGTCCCTTATGTCCCGTTGGAAACTAATCCTGGCTCTAAGATCGTCCATCTTATTCTCCAAGGATTGGACATTAGCGAGCAGAATGCTCGGTAAAGGAGGACTGTGAGCCCTTTTCCTCAATCTGTTTCGAATCCCAGCGCTTTTTCCACGCTGTTTTTTGTTCCGTCTCCTGTGTCCTTTGTTCTCCGCGTTACGAAGAATCTCAAGAGGCCACGATGGATTCGGTGATAAAGTGTCCTGAACCAGGTTAGTGAAGCGGTTTCCAATGTCCAAGAGTGCACTTTTGTCATAGGTGATCAGTGCCGACGTTATGTGTGTAAAAATAGAAATCAAAAGTAAGTAAAAAAGTAAATAAAAGCATAGTCTAAGCGGAGCGTCCCGGACGGCAGCCGAACATAGCAGCGCCATCTTGGTACATGCCATCAATGTACATGCCACGGTTCACCAAACAATCTCCACCATGTGCTCCCAAAACCACTTCAGTCCTGGAGTGAGAAATTCCAACTCGACCATGGTAGGATGAGTGGTAGAAATCTTTTCTTAGGAATGCTTCCAGACAGTGTGGTTATTAGTAGTAAGAAGAACTACTAATATAAAAGAGTCCTTCTAGAAAGCAAATACAAACACATTCCCCAAATCACCAAACATGATTAAACAAATTATATATGATGTAACAGCTCATATGCTGATACTATGGATTTATTTAGGGTGTAGTTCTACTACAGCCCGCTAGGGGCTCTAACCTGCTCCCCTCCTCTGTTTTAAGCACAGGTGTAGTAGTAGAGGGAGATACATTGTTTGGATAGGAGGAATCATGGCTTTCTCATGCTACCTTCAATGCTTTAGAGTCCTTATGGAGAAACGTTTGTGTTTTAAGCTCCATCAATGTAAGTGTTCATCTGTTTGGTTTGCTCTTGTTATATTGCTCACCAGTTGACTTATATATAATTTGTTTAATCATGTTTGGTGATTTGGGGAATGTGTTTGTATTTGCTTTCTAGAAGGACTCTTTTATATTAGTAGTTCTTCTTACTACTAATAACCACACTGTCTGGAAGCATTCCTAAGAAAAGATTTCTACCACTCATCCTACCATGGTCGAGTTGGAATTTCTCACTCCAGGACTGAAGTGGTTTTGGGAGCACATGGTGGAGATTGTTTGGTGAACCGTGGCATGTACATTGAACGTTGTCATCATCATAATCATCATTGTCTTCATCAAAATCTTCATCTACAACCTCATCAGCGATAAGTACTACAGACATTTACTAAAAGACATTCGTGTTCATCATTGGACAATGCTCAGGCTTATCTTTCATCCTTAATTTCACTCCTGGTGCTGTTTGTTTGCTTGTAGGATTAAATAATTGCACTTTATAAAAGTTACTGAGACTTCTGATCTCCTTGTTTGTTTGCTGCTGATATTTGGTTATGCCAACTTCTACCTTACAATAATAAGAGGGTAAACATCTTGTGTGTTTATTTGGACATTGTGTTCATGCTCTATTCTTTAAGGTACATATACTAAGAAGGGTTGGTGGGCCCCTCCCTCAAAATATTTTGTAGCGGCTCTTTCTTTAAAAGAGAAGGGGAGCAGTTACAATGAAATTAAATGTTATTAGCAATGCAGAAGACATATTTTCATGTTTTAGATCTTTTATTGCACATCACTAGTTTAGAGTTTAGAGCTTTCTGAAAAGCTTCTTTCTCAGTGAGAGAAAGTTGGTTTATGCAATTTTAGGAGTAAAACGCAAGTATATGAAAGATGTTTATTTCTCATGAAATTAAATTTTATTTGCAATGCAGAAAACAGATTTTCATGTTTTAGAGCTTTTTTGCAGAGCAAGTCATGTTAGAGCTTCAATGCACAAAATCACTAGTTTAGAGCTTCTAAGAACACTAATGCGCTGTTTAGTGCAACTAAGCAAAAGAAGAGAAAGCAAGGCCACAGATGCTGAAAAGCTTCTCTCACAGTGAGAGAAACTTGGTTTATGCAATTTTAGGAGTAAAACTCAAGTACATGAAAGATGATTCTTTTTCATGAAATTAAATGTTATTTGCAATGCAGAAGACATATTTTCATGTTTTAGATCTTTTGTTGCACATCACTAGTTTAGAGTTTAGAGCTTTCTGAAAAGCTTCTTTCTCAGTGAGAGAAAGTTGGTTTATGTAATTTTAGGAGTAAAACTCAAATACATGAAAGATGTTTCTTTCTCATGAAATGAAATGATATTTGCTATGCAGAAGACAGCTTTTCTTGTTTTAGAGCTTTTTTGCAGAGCAAATCATGTTAGAGGTTCAATGCACAAAATCACTAGTTTAGAGATTCTAAGAACACCAATGCTCTGTTTAGTGCAACTAAACAAAAGAAGAGACAGCAAGGCCACACATGCTGAAAAGCTTCTTTCTCAGTGAGAGAAAGTTGGTTTATGCAATTTTAGGAGTAAAACTCAAATACATGAAAGATGTTTCTTTCTCATGAAATGAAATTTTATTTTGCTATGCAGAAGACAGCTTTTCTTGTTTTAGAGCATTTTTGTAGAGTTTGTCATGTTAGAAGATCTAAACTAGTGATTTTGTGCATTGAAGCTCTAAGAACACTAAAGCTCTGTTTAGTGCAACTAACCAAAAGACGAGAAAGCAAGGACACTGATGCTGATAAGCTTCTCTCTCAGTGAGAGAAAGTTGGTTCATGCAATCTTAGGAGTAAAACTCAAGTATATGAAAGATGTTAATTTTTCATGAAATTAAATGTTATTTGCAATGCAGAAGACAGATTTTCATGTTTTAGAGCTTTTTTGCAGAGTTTGTCATGTTAGAGCTTCAATGCACAAAATCACTAGTTTAGAGCTTCTAAGAACACTAATGCTCTGTTTAGTGCAACTAAGCAAAAGAAGAGAAAGCAAGGACACAGATGCTGAAAAGCTTCTTTCTCAGTGAGAGAAAGTTGGTTTATGCAGTTTTAGGAGTAAAACTCAAATACATGAAAGATGTTTCTTTCTCATGAAATGAAATGATATTTGCTATGCAGAAGACAGCTTTTATTGTTTTAGAGCTTTTTTGCAGAGCAAATCATGTTAGAGCTTCAATGCACAAAATCACTAGTTTAGAGCTTCTAAGAACACCAATGCTCTGTTTAGTGCAACTAAGCAAAAGAAGAGACAGCAAGGCCACACATGCTGAAAAGCTTCTTTCTCAGTGAGAGAAAGTTGGTTTATGCAATTTTAGGAGTAAAACTCAAATACATGAAAGATGTTTCTTTCTCATGAAATGAAATGTTATTTGCTATGCAGAAGACAGCTTTTCTTGTTTTATCTGAATCCCGCTATATAGGTTGGGAGTAGGACGCATCCCGTTTCCAACCTATATAATGGGATTCAAATAGGTGTTTTGTGGACACAGTGGTTTAGGCTGTTTCCTCTTAAACTATCTTGATGAAACCGGCATATCAGCACTCAGCAGGCCCCCCTGAGTGTGTAGGACCAAGTTTGGTCCTAAAATTCCACTGTCTACCAACCTCCTATTTTGTATAATGGTATAGGTTGCAAGTGGGATCTCCAGATCTCAGCACTGGAAAGCTCTAGAGTCTTGAAACCTGCACTCATGTGCACATTTATGCCTCCCCTTTCAGAATCTAGAGTTTCAGGGAAATTGAGAACTTTTTTTCCGACCCAAAAAAACTAAAATGGGTATGCCTTGGAGTTTTTTTGGGCAGACATTTCAAGTTTCTCCAAATGACTAGAAATTCACTCTGCTGATAGAGGAGACTTGGACTAAGACAGGAGTGCAAGTCCTGGATCTCTGGACCTTCCAGAGCTGAGATCTGGACGTCCCACCTGCAGCCTATTCCATTATACACAATAGGAGGTTGGTGGACAGTGGAATTCTGGCACCAAACTTGGTCCTACAGACTCAGGGAGGCCTGCTGAGTGCTGATAAATAGGTTTCATTGAAATATTCCATCATGAAAGGTCTTAAACCCTTGTGTCCAAAAACACCTATCTGAATCCCGCAATATAGGTTGGGAGTGGAACGCATCCCGTTTCCAACCTATATAATGGGATTCAAATAGGTGTTTTGTGGACACGGTGGTTTAGGCTGTTTCCTCTTAAACTATCTTGATGAAACCGGCATATCAGCACTCAGCAGGCCCCCCTGAGTGTGTAGGACCAAGTTTGGTCCCAAAATTCCACTGTCCACCAACCTCCTATTTTGTATAATGGTATAGGTTGCAAGTGGGATCTCCAGATCTCAGCATGGAAAGCTCTAGAGTCTTGAAACCTGCACTCATGTGCACATTTATGCCTCCCCTTTCAGAATCTAGAGTTTCAGGGAAATTGAGAACTTTTTTTCCGACCCAAAAAAACTAAAATGGGTACGCCTTGGAGTTTTTTTGGGCAGACATTTCAAGTTTCTCCAAATGACTAGAAATTCACTCTGCTGATAGAGGAGACTTGGACTAAGACAGGAGTGCAAGTCCTGGATCTCTGGACCTTCCAGAGCTGAGATCTGGACGTCCCACCTGCAGCCTATTCCATTATACACAATAGGAGGTTGGTGGACAGTGGAATTCTGGCACCAAACTTGGTCCTACAGACTCAGGGAGGCCTGCTGAGTGCTGATAAATAGGTTTCATTAAAATATTCCATCATGAAAGGTCTTAAACCCTTGTGTCCACAAAACACCTATCTGAATCCCGCAATATAGGTTGGGAGTGGGACGCATCCCGTTTCCAACCTATATAATGGGATTCAAATAGGTGTTTTGTGGACACAGTGGTTTAGGCTGTTTCCTCTTAAACTATCTTGATGAAACCGGCATATCAGCACTCAGCAGGCCCCCCTGAGTGTGTAGGACCAAGTTTGGTCCCAAAATTCCACTGTCCACCAACCTCCTATTTTGTATAATGGTATAGGTTGCAAGTGGGATCTCCAGATCTCAGCACTGGAAAGCTCTAGAGTCTTGAAACCTGCACTCATGTGCACATCTATGCCTCCCCTTTCAGAATCTAGAGTTTCAGGGAAATTGAGGAAACTTTTTTTTCCGACCCAAAAAAACTAAAATGGGTACGCCTTGGAGTTTTTTTGGGCAGACATTTCAAGTTTCTCCAAATGACTAGAAATTCACTCTGCTGATAGAGGAGACTTGGACTAAGACAGGAGTGCAAGTCCTGGATCTCTGGACCTTTCCAGAGCTGAGATCTGGACGTCCCACCTGCAACCTATTCCATTATACACAATAGGAGGTTGGTGGACAGTGGAATTCTGGCACCAAACTTGGTCCTACAGACTCAGGGAGGCCTGCTGAGTGCTGATAAATAGGTTTCATTAAAATATTCCATCATGAAAGGTCTTAAACCCTTGTGTCCACAAAACACCATCTGAATCCCGCTATATAGGTTGGGAGTGGGACGCATCCCGTTTCCAACCTATATAATGGGATTCAAATAGGTGTTTTGTGGACACAGTGGTTTAGGCTGTTTCCTCTTAAACTATCTTGATGAAACCGGCATATCAGCACTCAGCAGGCCCCCCTGAGTGTGTAGGACCAAGTTTGGTCCCAAAATTCCACTGTCCACCAACCTCCTATTTTGTATAATGGTATAGGTTGCAAGTGGGATCTCCAGATCTCAGCACTGGAAAGCTCTAGAGTCTTGAAACCTGCACTCATGTGCACATTTATGCCTCCCCTTTCAGAATCTAGAGTTTCAGGGAAATTGAGGAAACTTTTTTTTTCCGACCCAAAAAAACTAAAAAGTACGCCTTGGAGTTTTTTTGGGCAGACATTTCAAATTTCTCCAAATGACTAGAAATTCACTCTGCTGATAGAGGAGACTTGGACTAAGACAGGAGTGCAAGTCCTGGATCTCTGGACCTTTCCAGAGCTGAGATCTGGACGTCCCACCTGCAACCTATTCCATTATACACAATAGGAGGTTGGTGGACAGTGGAATTCTGGCACCAAACTTGGTCCTACAGACTCAGGGAGGCCTGCTGAGTGCTGATAAATAGGTTTCATTAAAATATTCCATCATGAAAGGTCTTAAACCCTTGTGTCCACAAAACACCTATCTGAATCCCGATATATAGATGGGAGTGGGACGCATCCCGTTTCCAACCTATATAATGGGATTCAAATAGGTGTTTTGTGGACACAGTGGTTTAGGCTGTTTCCTCTTAAACTATCTTGATGAAAAGGGAATATCAGCACTCAGCAGGCCCCCCTGAGTGTGTAGGAACAAGTTTGGTCCCAAAATTCCACTGTTCACCAACCTTCTATTTTGTATAATGGTATAGGTTGCAAGTGGGATCTCCAGATCTCAGCACTGGAAAGCTCTAGAGTCTTGAAACCTGCACTCATGTGCACATCTATGCCTCCCCTTTCAGAATCTAGAGTTTCAGGGAAATTGAGGAAACTTTTTTTTCCGACCCAAAAAAACTAAAATGGGTACGTGTACGCCTTGGAGTTTTTTTGGGCAGACATTTCAAATTTCTCCAAATGACTAGAAATTCACTCTGCTGATAGAGGAGACTTGGACTAAGACAGGAGTGCAAGTCCTGGATCTCTGGACCTTTCCAGAGCTGAGATCTGGACGTCCCACCTCAACCTATTCCATTATACACAATAGGAGGTTGGTGGACAGTGGAATTCTGGCACCAAACTTGGTCCTACAGACTCAGGGAGGCCTGCTGAGTGCTGATAAATAGGTTTCATTAAAATATTCCATCATGAAAGGTCTTAAACCCTTGTGTCCACAAAACACCTATCTGAATCCCGCTATATAGGTTGGGAGTGGGACGCATCCTGTTTCCAACCTATATAATGGGATTCAAATAGGTGTTTTGTGGACACAGTGGTTTAGGCTGTTTTCTCTTAAACTATCTTCATGAAACCGGCATATCAGCACTCAGCAGGCCCCCCTGAGTGTGTAGGACCAAGTTTGGTCCCAAAATTCCACTGTCCACCAACCTCCTATTTTGTATAATGGTATAGGTTGCAAGTGGGATCTCCAGATCTCAGCACTGGAAAGCTCTAGAGTCTTGAAACCTGCACTCATGTGCACATTTATGCCTCCCCTTTCAGAATCTAGAGTTTCAGGGAAATTGAGGAAACTTTTTTTTTCCGACCCAAAAAAACTAAAAAGTAGCCTTGGAGTTTTTTTGGGCAGACATTTCAAGTTTCTCCAAATGACTAGAAATTCACTCTGCTGATAGAGGAGACTTGGACTAAGACAGGAGTGCAAGTCCTGGATCTCTGGACCTTTCCAGAGCTGAGATCTGGACGTCCCACCTGCAACCTATTCCATTATACACAATAGGAGGTTGGTGGACAGTGGAATTCTGGCACCAAACTTGGTCCTACAGACTCAGGGAGGCCTGTGAGTGCTGATAAATAGGTTTCATTAAAATATTCCATCATGAAAGGTCTTAAACCCTTGTGTCCACAAAACACCTATCTGAATCCCGTATATAGTTGGGAGTGGGACGCATCCCGTTTCCAACCTATATAATGGGATTCAAATAGGTGTTTTGTGGACACAGTGGTTTAGGCTGTTTCCTCTTAAACTATCTTGATGAAAAGGGAATATCAGCACTCAGCAGGCCCCCCTGAGTGTGTAGGAACCAAGTTTGGTCCCAAAATTCCACTGTTCACCAACCTCCTATTTTGTATAATGGTATAGGTTGCAAGTGGGATCTCCAGATCTCAGCACTGGAAAGCTCTAGAGTCTTGAAACCTGCACTCATGTGCACATCTATGCCTCCCCTTTCAGAATCTAGAGTTTCAGGGAAATTGAGGAAACTTTTTTTTCCGACCCAAAAAAACTAAAATGGGTACGTGTACGCCTTGGAGTTTTTTTGGGCAGACATTTCAAATTTCTCCAAATGACTAGAAATTCACTCTGCTGATAGAGGAGACTTGGACTAAGACAGGAGTGCAAGTCCTGGATCTCTGGACCTTTCCAGAGCTGAGATCTGGACGTCCCACCTGCAACCTATTCCATTATACACAATAGGAGGTTGGTGGACAGTGGAATTCTGGCACCAAACTTGGTCCTACAGACTCAGGGAGGCCTGCTGAGTGCTGATAAATAGGTTTCATTAAAATATTCCATCATGAAAGGTCTTAAACCCTTGTGTCCACAAAACACCTATCTGAATCCCGCTATATAGGTTGGGAGTGGGACGCATCCTGTTTCCAACCTATATAATGGGATTCAAATAGGTGTTTTGTGGACACAGTGGTTTAGGCTGTTTTCTCTTAAACTATCTTCATGAAACCGGCATATCA
>JALXFT010002928.1:0-25546 GCA_023376895.1 Aspiorhynchus laticeps | reverse complement strand
GCTGAATCTGATTCAATTAGAAACTAGACAAGTGAGTCCATCTGAATGGATTGTTGAATCACTAGCTCACTCGATTGCTGCATCCGAAAACTGAAAAATGCTGCCTTCGGAGGACGCATTCCAAGGTAGGAAGGCATCAAGGCACGTCCGATTTCAATGTTAGCTTCAGTTCCTGTCTCCTGAGATGCCTTCATCTGGCAGATTTTTGAAGGCAGCATAGATGTATCCTTCGCTGCCTTCGATATCCCACAATCCTGTGCTTTCCATTCTGTGACAGTTATGCTAAAAAATAAAAATGGCATCTGAAAGTTGCGGTTGGTGGTCAGTTTGTGTGTAAATGTATGTTTTTGATCAACGTTTTCCACTTTTGATTTCATTTCTAGCAAAAAAATAATATTGCAGTAATTAAATATTCACTTAGTTATCACCAAAGCTCTCTATATTTTGCTGTAGATCATTAAACCGTTACTCTGCCACAGAAGTCTGTCCGAAATCAGTTTCTTGAGGTGCCTTTGTGCGCAAACGCTGCCTGCAAGTCACTGCCTGATAGGGCAGCGAGGCAACAAGTCAGCTGCCTAAGCAGGGATGGATTGGTAATCGGTGAGTGATACGGTGAGTGATGCAGGCCAAAGAGCCAGGCAGGAGGAGGAGAGGAGACTAGTTGAATCGGTAAAGTGCTTGATCGGGACTCGGAACAGAGGCAGGCATTCTACATGAGTGTAGAATACGTAAACACTTTTTAATAAAACGTAAATTTGTCTCCCGCAATGTTTTGGCCAAGTCAAGTCAAGTGTGTTCATAGAGGTTTCCATGGGCCAATGCGAATAAATCTAGATTTAAATTCAAAAAGACATGATATTGTCAGACCTGACATTTTATTCTTATCCAAAACAACTAGATGCAATGATACATATCTACACTACCAGTCAAATGTTTTTGAACAGTAAGATTTTGAATGTTTTTTTTTTTAAAGAATTCTCTTCTGCTCACCAAGCCTGCATTTATTTGATCCAAAATAAAGAAAAAGCAGTGATATTGTGAAATATTTTTACTATTTAAAATAAATGCTTTCTATTTGAATATATTTTAAAATGTAATTTATTTCTGTGATCAAAGCTGAATTTTCAGCATCATTACTCTATTCTTCAGTGTCACATGATCCTTCAGAAATCATTCTAATATGCTGATTTGCTGCTCAAGAAACATTTATTATTATTATTATTATCAATATTTAAAACAGTCGAGTACATTTTTTTTTCTGGATTCTTTGATGAATAGAAAGAGATCAGCGTTTATCTGAAATAAAAAAAAAGCTTTTGTAACATTATACAATATACCATTCAAAAGATTGGAGTCAGTATACTTTTTGTTTTGTTTTTTTGGGAAAGAAATTATAGAAATTAATACTTTTATTTAGCAAGAATGCTTTAAATTGATCAAAAATTATGATAAAGACATTTATAATGTTACAAAAGATTTCTATTTCAGATAAATGCTGTTCTTCTGAACCTTCTATTCATCATAGAAACCTGAAAAAAAATTCTACTCCACTGTTTTCAACATAATAATAATAATAAATGTATTTTGAGCAGCAAATCAGAATATTTGAATGATTTCTGAACGATCTGTGACTGGAGTAATGACGCTGAAAATTCAGCTTTGATCACAGGAATAAATTACATTTTAAAATATATTCAAATAGAAAACAGTTATTTTAAATAGTAAAGAAATTTCACAATATTACTGCTTTTGCTGTATTTTGGATCAAATAAATGCAGGGTTGGTGAGCAGAAGAGACTTTGTTAAAAAAAAAATAATAAATAATCTTTTGAATGATAGTGTATATCATATGGTGGTGGGCCACCTGGACCAAAAAATGCCAGGGCCGATTTTTTGTCCCAGTCCAGCCCTGTGCCTAAGTTTTCAGATGCAGCCGATTTGTTCACAAATTCTTTCAAGGAACAAAACACTGTGTTGCTCCACACTGTTGTTTAAAATTAATAGCACATTTGTGCTCGCGCACATGTGCTGATATTTAGAAAAGTACATTGCTTGTGCAATGAATATAAAAACGTAAAAACTCATACATGTGTTTTTTTTTTTTCTTTCATTGTTTGAATTATAATGGCATTCTAACTGAATTCTAATCATGCAGTGAATGCTTTTGGACTCTCAAGACGTATTTTTGTTTGGTTTTTGCAAAGTCGGTGATTTGATAATGTCAGCTCTGCTATCGTCTCGCAATCCCTCACAGTCACACATACAGCACAATAACATAATGTCGGGGAATGTCTTTTTATTCTAATTAGTGTTAATTTTGTTAACGAAGACTATGACGAAAAATGTTCATTGACGAGCTTTTTTCCCATGACTAAAGACGAGACGAAGACGAGACGATAACCCAGCTAACCATAATACGTGATTGTTATGTAATTGCAACGCAATTTCACAACCAAACTTTCGTTGTGACAACGTAACTAATTACGTTGTGACAACCGGAAAAGTGAAATTCCCGGATACGTTGCTACAACGTAACTTTGTGATGTTGCCAGTTAGTAATCACGATGTTGTGACAACGTCGTGTGCTGGTACAAAGTTGGTCATTTTCAGGGCGGACAGTTTGTGTCCTCATTTGCCCAATAAAAATGAAATATTTTATGAATGATGGACGCATACTCAAAATTAGGCAAAACCAGCTCATTTATTTTGTTTTTGAAAACAGTACACATTAAAATTATTATTATTTTGTGTATATATATTATATATATATATATATATATATATATATATATATAAATAAAAATTAATTTATTTTTTTTTTTTTGTTTGAACGAAGAAAGAAATGGAACACTTCCTAGGAACGTAGAACTGTCCAGGCGAGAACTACTCCATTTCTACAGGTAGGCCTACTGGCAGGCGATCCTAAAGAAACAACAAAAGAACAGGTTAGTCGTTTTCATTTTAACTTTTAAATAAGAGTTAAGTGTTACAAGGCAATTCTTAAAAAAAGAGAAACGAAGGCATAAGAATCTACTGAAACTGTGCCACATAAGATAACCAGTGATCCTCAACGTTGTCAGAACGGCCTTATTACTTATTACTACAAAGTTACGTTGTAGCAACGTATCCAGGAATTTCACTTTTCCGGTTGTCACAACGTAACTAGTTTGGTCGTCAAATTACGTTGACCAATTATTTTCCCTGAATATTCAGTTGTTTATGTCCCTTTTTTATATTTGCACACAGTACATCTATTGTGTCTAGAATTATTGTAGCAAAACTGAGCACCTATGAGCATGGAATTTGTATTTGTAGAGAATATTTCAGTACAGTCATCAAGAAAATGTTTTAGGAGTTGCAAAATTGTATTTTGTTTCTTTCTCTCTCACAAACCAACAAAATCTTCTCAAAATCTTCACTGCAGGTGCATAGATCCTATTCTACAAATCACAAATGCGGGGATATATTTAATTTTTCCAGAATTTAATTCTGGTATTTGTCGATAAATTCATGTTGGAATGACCTCCTTATTTCAATTCAAGCAGCTTTAGCTTTGAGTCTTTAGCCATTTTCAAAAAACGTCTAAAGACACATCATTTTCATCAACACCTGACCAATTAATGCTATCACGTACCTATTCTATTCAGTTCAATTCTATTCAGTTTGATCGAATTTCAAATTCTAATCAAGCGTGCAAGTGGGATCTCACATTCTGATATGTCATGTGAGATCTCACATATAAATGCTCATTCTTACAGTTGTGGTCAGAATTATTGGCACCCTTAGTAAATATGATCAAAGAAGCCTGTAAAAATAAATATGTACTGTTTAAAATGTCACAAATCTGCCTGGAAAAGGATTTGTGTCTATTGTCTATATGCAAGGTGAGGAGGATAGTTTGAGTGGCCAACGACTCTCCAAAGATCTCTTCTCAGGTGAGCTCCAAGCTCCCAAGCATTATAGGAGAGACTCAGAGCTGTTATTGTGGCAAAAGGAGATTGCAAAAAGTACTGAATAAAAGTGCCATTAACTGTGGCCAATGTGTATTAAAGAAAAAAAAAAATACTCCTAATGAGCTTCCCCCTACCCCCTTTTTGATCTTTTATCAAAAATGATTGACAATGCAGATTTATTTTCACAGCTTCTTTGTTCATATTTACCAAGGGAGCCAATAATTCTGACTATGACTGTATACATGCAAATATGCAAATTTTTTTCATGACTTCACATTTTTTATTCGGGTGTGTGAATGTGTTTTGCCGCACATTCACATGAGTTTATTAATTTGTGATTTGTAGAATATGATTTGTGCACCTCTGACACGAATCCTGTCCATGCACTTCCGTTCATTCACCACCAGAGGTCACTCACTCACCACATTGACTCTTGCACTACACGAACTGTTGCACATCATCACAAAATACAATTCCCATCATCCATTGGCACTGACGTCACACAGCTGATTACACTGATCACACTCACACCTGAGAACTCTCACACAATCACTATCACCCAATCACATGCTTTATAAGCCTTGGACTTCCTCTTGCTCTCTGCCGAGTATTGTATTGCGTTTATCACTCTCATAGCGATAGCTACCTTACGGAGCCCTCTCAGTAATTATAGTCTTGCCTTGTTAGTTTTCCCGTGTTTGACTTCTGCCCGTGTTTCTTGGATCAACCCTTTGCCTTACCGTTCGGACTCTGTTTGCACCTCGTTTGGATTATTGCTGTGTACCTGGATTATCTCTCTCTGCCTTGCCCCTGTTGGATATTGTTCGCCGATCGTCGACCCACGCTTGCCTTAGGACTACTCTCTGCCTTGTCTGTTTTATACCTGTTTGCCACTGTCCGACCCTGCCTGTGTTTTGACCATGTCTCAAAATAAAGCCTTGCAAATGGATCCCCATGACTCACGTGTCGTAACAACCTCAGAATTTGAAATGATGTAACTGTTGTGTTGTGTTTGTTAGAGAGAAAGAGTAAAAAAAAACATTTGGAACTCCTAAAAAAAAAAAAAAATCTTTTCTGTGACTTTAAATTTACTACCTGTAATACGCATGTGTGACTATTCTTTACAACTACAAAATCCACTGTCACAGGTGCTCAGTTTTGCTGTAATAATCCCTTAGAACATAATACCAATAATACCATAGAACATGGTAGTAGTCAGCCATCTATGCAAAAGCAGAGAGGTCAGTGTGGTGTACTGTAGATACAGCTGTCCAGGCTGATGTCTTCAACTGGGAATCCAGAAAACCTGCAATAAAAATAGTACAGTTCAAAATCCATCATACATAACCAATATACCAGGACTGCCCAATCCTGTTCCTGAAGAGCTACCCACCAGCAGAATTCAGATCTAACTCTGATTCAACACACCCATCTGTAATTGTCAAACTGCTTTCATTGATGCGCTGTGAAGTAGATTTGTTCCTCCCTAAAAGTACATTGATAAAACTAATTTTCATAGTGGGTCATTTAATGAAGTCACTATTTGCCTTTTTAAATGATCTCAATAACTTCGCTAAATAATATTATTGTTATAATAAATAACATTGCTAACCTTATGAGAAAGGCATGTAACAGCTTTTTAGGTTCATTTACAGACATTTACATTTGTATCATAAATACGTACATACTCAGTCCCAAAGTGATCTTTAGTAAATGTGGTAAAAAGATTTCCAAACTGATTAATAATTTAATAGTAGTAGTATACAGGTGCTGGTCATATAATTAGAATATCATCAAAAAGTTGATTTATTTCACTAATTCCATTCAAAAAGTGAAACTTGTATAATGTATACATTCATTCCACACAGACTGATATATTTCAAGTGTTTATTTCTTTTAATTTTGATGATTATAAGTGACAACTAATGAAAACCCCAAATTCAGTATCTCAGAAAATTAGAATATTGTGAAAAGGTTCAATATTGAAGACACCTGGTGCCACACTCTAATCAGCTAATTAACTCAAAACACCTGCAAAGGCCTTTAAATGGTCTCTCAGTCTAGTTCTGTAGGCTACACAATCATGGGGAAGACTGCTGACTTGACAGTTGTCCAAAAGACGACCATTGACACCTTGCACAAGGAGGGCAAGACACAAAGGGTCATTGCAAAAGAGGCTGGCTGTTCACAGAGCTCTGTGTCCAAGCACATTAATAGAGAGGCGAAGGGAAGGAAAAGATGTGGTAGAAAAAAGTGTACAAGCAGTAGGGATAACCGCACCCTGGAGAGGATTGTGAAACAAAACCCATTCAAAAATGTGGGGGAGATTCACAAAGAGTGGACTGCAGCTGGAGTCAGTGCTTCAAGAACAACTACGCACAGACGTATGCAAGACATGGGTTTCAGCTGTCGCATTCCTTGTGTCAAGCCACTCTTGAACAACAGACAGCGTCAGAAGCGTCTCGACTGGACTGCTGCTGGGTGGTCCAAAGTTATGTTCTCTGATGAAAGTAAATTTTGCATTTCCTTTGGAAATCAGAGTCCCAGAGTCTGGAGGAAGAGAGGAGAGGCACAGAATCCACGTTGCTTGAGGTCCAGTGTAAAGTTTCCACAGTCAGTGATGGTTTGGGCTGCCATGTCATCTGCTGGTGTTGGTCCACTGTGTTTTCTGAGGTCCAAGGTCAACACAGCCGTATACCAGGAAGTTTTAGAGCACTTCATGCTTCCTGCTGCTGACCAACTTTATGGAGATGCAGATTTAATTTTCCAACAGGACTTGGCACCTGCACACAGTGCCAAAGCTACCAGTACCTGGTTTAAGGACCATGGTATCCCTGTTCTTAATTGGCCAGCAAACTCGCCTGACCTTAACCCCATAGAAAATCTATGGGGTATTGTGAAGAGGAAGATGCGATATGCCAGACCCAACAATGCAGAAGAGCTGAAGGCCACTATCAGAGCAACCTGGGCTCTCATAACACCTGAGCAGTGCCACAGACTGATCGACTCCATGCCACGCCGCATTGCCGCAGTAATTCAGGCAAAATGAGCCCCAACTAAGTATTGAGTGCTGTACATGCTCATACTTTTCATGTTCATACTTTTCAGTTGGCCAAGATTTCTAAAAATCCTTTCTTTGTATTGGTCTTAAGTAATTTAATTTTCTAATTTTTTTCTTGGAGATAACTTTGAAATTTGGGGTTTTTCATTAAAGTTTTTTGTTTTCAAGTTTTAATTAATCAATTTTTCAAAAATTTAAAAAAAGAAAATAAAAAAACACCTTTTTTGAAAATTTTAAATAAATTCCCAAAGGTCTGGTTTGGTTGGAAAAATGAATGTTATTTTAAACAAAATTATTAAACCCAAGGTTTCCAAAAACTTTTTTTTTGAAAATTTTGGAATTAGGGGTGGGAAAAAATAAAAATTCAAAACCCTTTTTCTTGGAATTTGAAAAATTTTCTAAATTATATTGACCTAGCAACCTGTTAATTTAATTAATAATAAAAAAAAAAAAATTTAGGGAAAAAGAAAAAGGGAAGAAAACAAAAAAAACAGCTTTTAAAAAAAAAAAAAAAACCCTTTCAAAAATTTCTAAATTTTTCTTTTTTTTTTTCTTTTCAAAAAACAAAAGTTTTCCAAAGGGGAAAAAGGGTATTAGTTTCCCTTTTTGGGTTTTTTTTTTTCCAAAAAGTTTATTTAAGGGTACAAAAACCAAGGAACAAAAAGGAAATTGAAAGAACCAAATTAACAATCAAACCCCCTTTAAAACCCTTTTTGCATCATTCCTTTGGCAGGGGAAGTTTTGGCCCTTTTAACCAAATTAAAATTGGGGTTGAAACCTGTTGCCTTTTTTGGGGCCAAAATGAAGTTCCAGGAAATGGGCCCAACACCCAAGCCTTAATTTCCGAGTTTAAACCCAAAGGCCCAAAAGAAAAGGTGGAAAAAGGGGGATGTTGGGAAAATTTTGGGGGGTCGAAAATTTTTTGGGGGAGGGGTTTTTCACAAAAATTTTAGGGTTCCCATTTTAAAAGGGCCCCTCCCTTTATTAGCCCCCCCGATCCCCCCAATTTTTTTTGGGGCCCCCCTTTCCCAAATAGGTATTTTTAAACCCAAATTTCTAAAAATAAATATCTTTAATTTTTGGGCATGGTTTTCTTTGAGGAAGGAGGTAAAAACCCTTTTTCCTCCGCTTTCCCGCCTTCCTTTTCAACGGCTGGAAAACCTTTTGGGTCATTTCCGAAGGCGGAAAAGCCCCGGCATAAAACGGCCCGCCTTTTCTTTGAAAAAGGGTTGGTGCCGGATTTTCCCGAAAAAAAATTAACAACAACAGGAATTACCAGTATTTTTAAGGTTTTATTCCAAACGCAAAAAAACCCATTTAATCTGTTGGGATGGGTCTTAAGTTTGAAACGGGGTTTGGGGGGAAAAAAAAATGTTGGGGGAAAAAACAATTCGGGAGTTGACAATTTAGACCGGTTGCCAGCGGTGGTTTAAAATATAGGGTCTGTCTCCAATGGGTTAAAATCTAATTTAATTAAAAGGAAAAAGAGGGGAATTCCCTTAGCCTGCTCTTGGATTGGAACCTGGGTTTTTGTAACCCAAATTTAAAATGAACCCCTAAAGGTGTTTTTCATTTGATTTTTGTTTTCTTTCTTGAAATGCTTTTGGTTTTGGATGTTGAAAATTAAAGGTTTCTTTCCTGGAATTTATAATTATAATTTTTTAAATTTTCATTGTTTTTTTGATTGGTTCATTTTAATCCAAAAGATGAATTAGCTTTGTGTTATTAACAGTTTGTTTTAAGGGAAATAAATTGGGTGAAAGAAAAGTTGCGGGAAGTTTGGAATTCAAAAATTTAAATGTTTTTCCCAAATTCTTTGCCCTGACTTTTCCTTCCAAACCAGGATAGCTGCCAAATTTTTCGTCCCGATTCTAAACTTTAAATTTTGGAAGGCCTTTTTTAAATGTAATTTTTTTAAAAAGGATCCTTTTAAAATTTGTTTTATTTTCCATTTGGGAAGGCACAGGGTAACAAATGTTGGGAAATTTCTCGGTAGAAAGTAATTCCAGGAACAGGAAACCTTGTTCTTTCTATTGATTCCAAAACACTTGTAAAATTTAAAAAGGGCCTGGTTAAAATTGAAATTTTATTTTTTAGGGAATGGGAACAATTGGATTTTTTGGCACGAGGGCCAAACCAAGGGGACAATTGAAGTTTTGTAAAAGGTGTTGGGCGTCTTTGAAGCCACACGGCCGGGGCCTGGGCCCAACTTTGGCGGTGTTCCCCGTTTGGGATGGTTCATCCCGAAAAAAAGGGAAACCCCGGAGAAAGTTGGGAAAGGCTTCCTGTTCGGTTTATTTCAAACAAAAAATTATTTATTTCCCAAACGGAAGTTAAGGGCTGGTTTATTTTAAAACCGGATTTTTGATTAACTTCGGATTGTTGTTGTTTTCTTCAATTTGTTTTAATTGTCGGTTTCTCTTTAAATCCCCGAGTCCCTCTGGGTTTCCCGTAGTTTTCCGAATTTGGGCCAAGCCCCTCCCCCCGCCACGGTTTTTGGTTTAGAGGTTTTTGGGGAAAATTTTGTGATTCCCGTTAAAGCGGCCCTTTTCCACAAGACGCCCGGAAAGCCCGCCCTGCAAAACATTCCTTTAATGGTTTGGCCGCCGCGCGGAGGGCGGGTGTTCCTTTCGCCGCCAAAGCGGCAGGCAGCGGAGGGGCACCAAAGGTGGGCGGGGAGGGTTTGGCGCCCGGGGGGGTCAAAGGTTCCAAAAAGTTCAACCTTTTGGTGGGTTGGAAGTTTTTGGGCCAATTTTGGAAAGTTCCAAAAAAGCCCCAAAATAAAATTGGGTGCGCGGTTTCCTGTTCCTTAATTCCCCTACTTCCCTGGAGGCCTTCCCTTGTTCTTGAAGGGGGTGAACCCAGCGGGGTTTGTTCCTGGAAATTTTGAGAATGGTCCCACGGCAGAAACCAAGATCCAGGGGGCGGAAGGTTTTGGGTTAATTCCCTTTCCTCCCACCTTTTGATTAAAACCAAACCCCCCACCCCCTTTTCCCTTAAACCCCCTTCCCCACCCCAAACCCTACCAATCTTCAACCCCCCTGGTTTGTGGGAAATAACCCGCCCCTTGGTTTTGTTTGGATGAGGGGCACGGAAATTTTTCCGGTGTCTTGAGAAATTTTGGGGAGGGTGGGGCCGGGCCAGGACAGAAATTCTTTTTTCCCTGGTTTCCGCGTTTGGCGCCAGAAAATTATCGGTGCCTTAAACAATCCACCGGCCAGGAAATTTAAAGTTTTTGCGTTGGCGACAAGCCATTTTAAAGCTTTTTTTCTTCTAGCTTTTAAAATTTTGTTCAACGAAAACAAACAAAAATTTGAAAATTGAAGTTTTTTGGATTTCGAACAGGCTTGATTTGGCCGCCTTTGTCTTAAGGATATGCCATTAACATGTGTTATAAACCCTTTCCAGGGTCTTTTAAAGTTATGTTTGATAACTTGTATACAAATATCTAAGGTGGCATAAAGATCTGATACAATATTTAGTTTTGCTTGTTCAGCTGGCAAATAACAGATTGTAGTACTTAGTTAGCAAAAATCATTTCACATGATTTAAGTAGCTAAAGTAACATATGAACAAATGAAGTTATAATGCTGAATACATTAAAGACATCAAATTATTTGGTGTTAAGTTTTATGTACAAATGTGTATGTGGACAAGACATGTGGGGGGGGGGGGGAACAAAAAAAACACTTTAAATAGGGCCTTGACATCCCGGACAAATAAAATGTGCCTCCAAACTTGGCCTGTTTATGCAGTCCCAGTGGTACCAGCCGTTGCAAGAGTCACATGCAATCTAAACAATATAAGATTTACAACACATGAATGAATATGGTATAATATGGTATGAATATGGAATATGGTATGAATATGGAAAAATACACTATAGTGTTTATATATAATAATATAAATAATAATAATAATCTAACATACCCAAGTGTCTACCTCCTCTGCGCTTTTGGTTTTCAGTGGGAAAGCCTCACACCACTTTGTGAAGTAATCTACCATCACACAGATACTGGTAGCCTTCTTTCGTTGGTGTGAGCTTTCCCAATAAATCCATCCCCACAATATCCCAAGGCTGTGCCACCTAATAAACATTCATGTTTAATATATAAAATTGCTGTAACAAAAATATTCCTTGTGTTTTTCATAAAAACACGAATTACCACAATAGGGGTATATTCTGTTGGGTTCTTTAGAGAACATTGCATTTTTTGACAAGCAGCACAGTGTTTGACCTAAAATATATTATCAAAATCAGTTTTGATGGAATAATAGATGTATGAAAACATGACGAAGGATTCACATATTAAACTCCAATAAAAGCGCTTGTTTATGGCATCCAAGGTTTTTTTGAATGCCACAGTGAGCACCTATTGGGCTGCTGTGGAGCTCTTCAAAAAATGATTGGGCACTTTTTTTCATGCTGACCACTTTTGCCAAAGTACCTTCCTTTTTAATATAATACAAAGCTTCATCTAAAAAGTATAAAAGTCATTATAAACAACCAGTGAAGCCACTAAATCCAGGTGTACATTTTACATTACTTACTTTCAAAAATTAAGCTTTTAGCCCTTCTTAGAAATATGAATTTGTCATGTCTGGAAAGACCTTTCTTTTAAAGTCTGTCAGTGCTTTGAATTCAGCCTCATCCATCTTCAACACAACAGTGCAAAATCTAATAAATGAGTCTTATATATAATTGGTCATTACATGTTATTGTGCACCACTGGGCTCTGTCATCTAGCCATTCAGTCAATAGAATAGAATAGAATAGAAATAGAGGGCGGGGGGTAGAAAATGTGGTCTGTCGGCGATTAAAGGGTTAGGTTATGTTGTCTTCTCTATACACACATTTGCGATTAAAACTAGCACCAAAAATAACCTGCTGTCTTTATTGTATTCATAAATGCTAAATAGCCACATAATGACTTTATCTTTTATCATCACACCATGTTTCTAACCATTTGGAACACTGTGTTAAGAATGTTTATATTACAATTTAAATATATTACAAAAACATTAATTTATTACTAAAGTTGGGTTGATGTTATATAAGCTACCAACTGAGCAAACAATAAGAAACACCACAGAATGATCACAACTGAAACTTTATTATGTCAACAACAGCAAAGATACATTTATATCAGTTCTTAACAGTTTTAAAGATTGTCAAAATAAATTAGGCACATAAACAAAAATGTTTGTTGGCTCAGTAATTTGGAGTATACACTGATAAAAACAACTTGTAGGATTTACTTGATAAAATCATTGTAACAATTTGCACTCAATTTTTCTTAGTAAATTTTACTGCTGTGATATCAAGTACAACTTACTTGCCAGTATCAAGTAAAATGTACTTAACTCTAAATGTAACATTTGTGAAGACATTAAGTAAATGTTACTTAATTATATTTAACTTAGCAGGTCGTATTTATTAAAAGTAATTAAGTAAATTGAATTTTAAAAGAGACATCACTGTTGTGAAAATATCAAGTAAATTTTATAAATCTGTAATATTTACTGTTATGAAGTAATTAAGTAGATTTTATAATGTCTGTCCATTTCACATTTTGAATTACTTAGTTTAATGAATTTATATTACTCACTATTATTATGTAAATGTTGCTTTTTTTAAGTGTTACCAAATAAATGTTATCATTTTCTCTGCATCAAATACTTTTATCACAAATCACAATTAAATACAATAAAGTTGAACAGTTTATTATGTCAACATTCACAATGAACCATTAAATCAGTAATCTTCACATCAACTGATTAGTAGTTAAGGTACATTCAGTAACCTCTCTGATAATTTGCAATAACTGTAGAATTAACCTTGTACGGTTCGACTAAACCTCAGCAGCCAACAGTGGCATAACTAACATTAATGACGAGCACATGCATAGTCCAGCTGAAACAGAATGGTCACTTTTCCTTAATGCTCATTCAAGCATCTGCTGTTCTGTAAAATCAAAACAAAAACCAACATAATTTCCCCTAAAGAAAAGGAATATTCATTCTACTCCATCCAACACAGATCTGGAATATTTTTCAAATACCCAATTAGAATCTTACAATTCACTGAAACAATGCAATAACAGCATTCAAACCGACACTAAGTGCTCTTAAAACCGTAACACATTAAAACATTTCAAAAGTTAAAAGTAGTCAACAGTTCTGGATAGTTCTTCCTTTGGCCTTTGCCTCTAATAAACATTAACAGAAAGATCAGGTGTTAATTCTTGGCATTTCTCGACAGGAGTGTGAGCAAGACAACATCACTAAAGTCAACTACTTTTTTTTTTATCTAGTGACTTGCATATTAATGTGGTCAAGTGTTCTGAAATGGATATTTATATTCACACTGACACAATCTTTATTCCACAGTGCCCTTTTTTTTATATCTTACACCAGCAAAATACATAGTCAACAACAAATGCAACAATATATCTAACAAGTAGTTGTGACCAAATTTAACCACATTAAACAGTCTTTTGGGGAATCAAAACTTAAGGCAGGTCCAAGCTCTCCTGCACATGAGCGTTGGGTCCAATAGAGCCGAATCTCTCTTTTCAAGTTTTTGTTACAATCGTTGAGATGGAGATGTAAGTTGGATGTAAGTTACCAACAGCCTCGATTGTACAGCACGTGCCATGTCAATAGCATTTAGGAGAGCAACTTCAACTTTAAAGATTGCACTTTTGGGGTCATCTTAACACCATCCAGGTCCAGGAAAAGTTTCTGGAACACCTCAAAGGTGTAGCGCAGTGTTGGGGGGTATGCCAGGTTGAGGGCATAAATAAGCCCCATCAGCAGTGTGCAAGCTTTTGCAGTACTGCCACATCCTGAAAACATCTCCCTGCCTTCCAAAAAGGATGGACACATCGACTGGATCCTCTCGATCAGCACCATGGACGACCAGTATCTTAAGGATATGTTCAGCGGCATTACTGCGAGTGTCCTCCTGCATACAGTTTATAAGAAAGAAAGAAAGAACACAATTCTATTGAGAAACAAATACAAAAGAGATTCATTATCAGTGCAGAACGAACATGCTTGCTAAAAATTACTAAACATAACTCACATTATGTTAAATTCAGTATAATGTGTTTTACAGTGAGTCAACATTAGTAAAAAATGAGTAGAACATTGCGCAAGACAGCTGCAATTCACAGATTGTACTCATAAAATGAATGTTGTTCGAAACCATACATTGTGTGCCTCTGCACCTTTACAGTGCCAGGAAACCCTATGACTTTGTAATATCCAGACAACGTTTAAGTTGTGACTGCACATAATTTGGACCATTGCTGAGTGGAAAATCTTCATGTTTGTGTCTTTTTCACTTGCACTTAAAAATGATTTTTATGACACAAAAAGAAAATCATGCTTTACCGGGCAATCTTCAAATAGCTCTTCTTCTTTCTCGCCGAGGTACAGGATAAGGCTGCGGATGAACAGTTTTCAATTTGGTTTGTTCAATTGATAATGTGTCAATACTGTGTGCATTACAAGCAGAAGTTGTCCTGCATATATACCTGCATGCAGTTTTTGTGTGTGCAGTTTTCTGCAGATTTTAACAAGTTAAAGTTTTTAAAAAACCATTTTTATATTAATAATAATTTTATATTAAAAAAATATTTATTATTATTTTATTTTAAATTTTTTTTAAAATTCCCTTTAATTAAGTTTTAGACCGAAAAAAAGAAACTTTCTTTTGTGGAATTTTAAATTTTTTAAAGTTACCCCTGCTGTTAAAGGTAGGTTGGTGAGACAGGAAAGGGAAAATTTTTTTGATGGCAATTTTAAATAAATCTCTGTCCATAAACGGTAGTTTTCCCTGAACCTCCCTTTATCTAAGGGCAAAAAAATTTTTTGGAATGGCCAAAAGTTTATCCATTTAAATCCTGTAGTTTAAAAATGTTATTTATTTCCTGGGGAAATTCCTCCTTTTATCTGTTGAAAAAAAATTACAAAATTGGAATTACCAAAAGCTAAGCCTTTAAATCCTTGGAGAATTAATAATAATGGAAACCCTTTTAACCTTGGCAAGGGGGAAATTCCAATCCTTTCCCACCTCTTTGGTTATTAAACTTAACCAGGGCCCTAATTAACCCAACCCCAAGCTAAGCCTATACCCCAATCCCATTAATGGAGAAAAGCAAGTAGGGACTGCCCAAAAAGGGCCCTTGGCCCTTTTTGGATGCCCAAAGGAGGTTAAATTTTGGGATTTCCAACCTACCCAGTTCCAAACCACCATTCCTTTGGTCCTTGGGCTTGCCAGGACCCTCCACCCAACCCAACTTCCCTTCGATGGAGGTTTTGGCCACCCCAATCCCTTTTGGTTTTTTACCCAAAGAAGTCCTTGTTCTTAAACTCCAAAAGAGGCCAAATTTCTTCCAATTTTAAAGGTTGTTACCCTGCCCCTTTGGCGGTTTTTAATTTTTAAGGGGTTTATTTAAGGATTATATCAAGCTTCAACAAAACCAGGCCTTCTCTTTTGGAAGGTTTAGCCTCGGAACTAAACCCTCCAACCTTCAGCCTTGAATAGGAGGTTTTGGCCTTTTTTCTTGGAATCCCTTTTTTGCCTTCTTTACCTCCGTTTTAAGGAAGGGTCCTGTTTTTCTTCCAGAAGTTTCCAAGTTTCTTCCACTTGGATTTTGGAAGGAAGGTAGTTTCAACCTTTTCCCTCTTTGGGGCGTTCAAATTTTTTTTCCAAAGGATTTCCCTTCTCAAACCTGGGGTTTCCTTTTAAAAGGAGGTTGGATAACAACCAGGAAAGGCTTCCGGCCCTCATTTGGAAGGAAAGGCCATTCTTGAATCAAGGAGGTCGGAAAATTCATTTCCTAAAAGGTTTAGGCTTTTTTTAATGGAATCTTTTTTAAGAGGAAGCTTCTAAAACTTTGCCAGTAATTTAACCAGAAAACCCTTGGAGTTGGAAAATATTCTTCCGCCAAAATTTCTCAAATGTAGGGTTCCATCTTGGGTTTTGGGATTGGGCCTTCAAGTTTCATTAGGGGCCGAATTTCCCCTTGAAGGGGCAAAGCAAAACAATTTATTGAAAAGGTGGGTATCTCCCCAAAGATAGTTTGGCCAGGTTCAAGATCGAAAAAATTCTTGGGGTTTCCTTTTGGAAAAAAAAGAAATGGGTTGGTTTGGATGAAATAAAAGGAACCGTCTTCCTTTCCCAGTTTGGACAAGGAGGGGAGGCCAGCATTCCTTCCATTGAATGGGAGCCAATGGGAGGTAAGGAAGGGGTTCAATTTTAACAAGTTTGTTGGTCCCTTTGTTCTTAAATGACATCCTGTTTGAGTTTAAAAAAAACTGTCATCAAAATTTTGGTATTTACAAACAGGAAAACCCCCTTGGAGTTAAAATATTCCTGTCGGTTCCCAAAAATTTTCAAATCAACGTTCCTAGGGAAATTTCTGGTAAAAACTTGTATTGGGTTCTCTTTCAATTAATAACTGTTGAATTTTGGGCAGAATTATCCAAGGTTTTTGCCAAGAACCAATGGAAGGAGAAAACAAAGGACTTGTTTTTCCATTAACAAAAGCGGAAAAGATTCTCCCCCAAAGAAGCCTTGTTTTCAAACCTCATGTCCAAAAAAAGTTCCAAATTTTTAAAACCAAATTTAAAAATTCTTTGGAAAAAAAAAAAAGAAAAATTCCTAAAGTTATTGGAATGATAATAAAAGGCCACCTGTGGGTTACAAACCAATTAAAACTTTTAGTTTAACAAGCCAGTGTTTTTGTTTTAGGAAACCATGGGAAAGGCCTTCCACCAATTTAGGGTTACCAGTGGGTTTTCAGGAAAGGTTGTGGCCTTGGGGCCAAGTTTCCTTTACTTAAGGGCTTTTGGACTCCAACCTTGAAAAAATTTTCTTTTCAAAATCTCACAGTCCAATCACTTTGCCCAAGTTTCACAAAACAAAGCCTGGTTTCACTAAAATTATTTAATTTTGAGTATTTCGCAAATTGGCCAACCCCCAGGGGGGCCTATCCAACCTCTTCCAAGCCAAACTTGGTTCCCTTTGGTCCTACCCTCCTTTGTTCAAATTTGAAAACTGGGTCTCTCCAAAAAATTTCTGGAAACAAAACTTGAAATTTTCAACAAACCCTCCAATGGAATGGGACCAAATTTTGAATACAGAAAATACAGGTTTTTTGAATTTTTAAACCAGGGAAAAACAATCCTCTTGTTTTTTTCCAATTGGCTCAAAATTTGGGAAGCCAAAGCTTAATGTCTCACCTTCCCAAAAAGCGGTTTGGTTTAAACCTTAATCGTCCAATAAGGAACACCCAATGGGAAACCTTTAATTGGCCTTGGGGTTCCTAAAAAATTGCTTTTAAAATTTCCCTTGGGAAAAACCCCTGAAAAATTTTTTCCTTAAATGGGCTCAGAAAAGCTATCTAGGGAAACCAATGCTTTCTTCGTTTTTGAATTCCAACTAAAAATTTTGAAAGGTTCAAAATTGGCCAATTGGGCCTTTCCCTCTTTTCCTATATTTCCAAGGCCAACCAATAAGGGAAAGCCTTTAAGGACCAATTTTCATTGCGTTCCAAGAGGTTTTACGGGACAAAGGTTTTGGCTGGTTTTACCTTGGGGAACAAATTTTGCCGTTTTTTCCAAATTTATGGGAAACTTTTGATAATTGGGTTGAGTCTTAAAAGAAAAATTAATTTTTTCTTTTTCAAGGGACATTAAACAATCCAATTTTAACAAGGAAAAAGCCCTCAAAAGGTTTAAATTTTCTTTCAAATTTATCAGGAAGCCTTTTTCACTAAAAATTTATTTTTTCCTTTGAAGTGTCGAAATGTTTTTTAAACTTCCGGGCAGGGGTTGTTGCTTCCACCTTTATTCAAAAGTTAATTTTTGGGTTTTGTCCCTTTAAAACCAAGGGAAAGTTTCCTGCTTTTTAAAGTTCCTGAAAATTTGGCCTCTCTTTAAATACAAAATTCTCAAACATAAATGACCCAACTTGGAAACTTTCAAAAACCCTCCAAATGGTGGGGCACCCCAAATTTAAATTGCAAACACCAGAAAAACAGTGCCCTTTTTGATTTTTCCCAAAAAGGGCCAAAAACCCAATCCTCTTCAAATTTTCAAACCACTTAAATAAGGCCTCGGCTCCCTGGGATGCCAAATGTTTTAAGTCAATCCCTTTCCCCAAAACCTAGGTAAATTGTATTGGTTCCTTAAACAAGGTCCCGGAAAAGAACAACCCAATTTGGAATGTTAAATTTCTTCTTAAAAGGTTTCCAAAGGATTTCAATTTCAAAATTCACAACAAAGAAAGGGAAAAATAAAGCCAAATTTTAAGATTGAAAAGTTTTTCCTTTGGAAATTTGGGAACCATCATGAAAAAACTGCTTATTTCTGACCGGAAGAAACAACAATGTTCTTGAATTCTTTTACATTTTTTTAATGCCTTTTTTAAGAATTTGTGACAAGGGATTGAAAATTGGCAATTGGAAAGGCCTTCCCCCTTTTGCATTCAAAGTTAACTTTCCCGGTTCAACCCTTAGAGAAATGCCCTTTAAGTACTGATTTCTCTTTTGGGCTGTTGCCCAAAACCCTTCCTTTACCTAAAGGCTGACTAATTAGGTTTTAAAACTTCAAATTTTTTAAAAATTGTATTAAAATTTCTTCAACAGGCAGTTAAAATGGTTTTTTCCAAAGTTCATGGACAATGCTTTTTAAATTTTTGGGTGCAGACTAACTTTAATAAATTAACTTCCTCAAATTTTCATTTATAAAATTACTGGGCCTTTTAAATAACTAAATTTAAGAACAAAAAAAAGCCACAAAAAGGTTTAACCTTAAATCTTTCCTTCCCCTTTCACAAGTTTGGTTTAATCAGGAAGAACATTAAATTTCTCTAAAACCAGCTGGGTTACTTTTTCCACGAAGGGTCTGAAAATCCCCTTATTTTTAAAATCTTCAACATGAAGGGATTGGGGCTTTCCTAACTTTTATGTTAAAAAGTTAATTAATTTTGAAGTAAGTCACAATTTAAAAACCACAAAATGAACACTGTTTTTTAAAAATCCTTTAAAATAGAAAGGTAAAACTTACCGAAAATTAATCAAGCCATGAAAATGAACCCAAAACCCTTGCCCCCTGAACGTTCATTTGTTGTAAAAAAAAAAGGGCGGACAAACCCCAACCTTTTAAATTAAAAACTTAGTAAAAGGGAAGTGTGGCCTTAAACCATTTAGATTTTAAATTATAATGTTTTAAATTTCTTTCCGTTTTTATTACCTGAAAAATTGCAAATTTTACAAAATTATAAATTAAGGCCTTAAACTTGTTTTCCCTGATAAAACCTGTTTGTAATAATTTTTCCTCCCAAATCATTTATTTTGGTTCCTCCGAGAAAAGGAGAAAAGAAAGAAAAAGGGATGAAAATTCTTGTTAATGCCTGGGTTTTTTCAACAATTACTTAACCAAAAACAGGGAAAAATAAGAGAGAAATTATAAGTTACAAAGACCTACGGCCTTTTAACAACCCGTCAAAAAACAAGTCACTGATATTAAATGCTGTTGAATGTTTTGTTTGCACAGAACTACCTCTTATCTACTGAATAGCAAGATATTAATCTTGTGTTTAAAGAAAACTTATCAAAAAGGTGTCACATAATTGTATGTTTAATGTTGTTACATTCAATGGCAGGGCTTGCCATCTTATCTTTTTGGCTTGTTGTTTCTGATTGCACTTTAACTCCAAGGGAGAAATCCAGATCAAAAGGGAAAATCAAAACAAAACAAAAACTTGTTTTGAACAATTTCTTTGTCATCTGCAGATTGATTTTAAGTAGGGGGGGGGGGGGGGGGGGGGTCGATTTAAATCGTAAATCGGATTTTTTTATGAAAAACTCGAGGTTTTTTTTTTGGGCCATATCGCCCAGCCCTAACTGAAGTGCAAGGTTATGAGATGTTTTCTGTGTGAATATGTTAAAATGTAATTTGGAGTTGTGTCACTGGTGTTACCGTTTAACAAAAATCATTAATTTTGAAATAAAAATCACACTGATGACATCACTTGACTTCCTTCTTCCTATTTCCTAAAGATCTATGAAAAAGGCCTATGATAAGTCCACTGTATCTTTTCAGTTATCAGAAATTTTCTCATTTATCTCATGATTTCATATGAAGCTTTTAGTTGAAGTCACTGGTATGACCTACTTTATTGTTAGGGATTTGTAAAAAAATAGAATACAAATGGATTAAACTACTTAATTTAGTGAGTGAGTATACCATGATTGACAAGAAGTGGTTTGATACCTTGCAGCAGACATTTTGTAAAATGCATTTTTCATGAAATCTGTCACTGGTGTTACTGTCACTGTTGTCACGTTCCTATGGGTAACACCATTTATGTTCTTTAACTGCTTTCACTAATTGCCAAATGTATGCCGAATGTAACAATTTAGTCTCATCTATTAATTATAGCTGAAGAATAAGGATCTTTGTATGTCACTGGTGTTTCATTGTGTCACCGTGTTTTTTTTTATCACATTACATAAAATGTGTCACATGTGGCATGATAATAATTTTACATCCATTGAATTCTGCTTCACTCAAGAGTTAAGATTTAAAGGATTGTATCATTATTTGTTTATAACTGGGTTTTTTTGTTTGTTTTTTATTGTTATAGCAAATACATGGTTGCGCAAATGTACTAACATCATTCAGTCATACTTTTAACAAACCTGATTAAAATAAATAAAACAATCTCCTTATTTGTCACATTATCATTGTTTTTCTGTAACTCTGACTACGTGCTGAAAAAAATCAAGAAATAATATTTCATAAAAACCTCTAAAATTGACAAAGAAGGTAACACCAGTGATAAAAAAATGTTACATGTGGTCTTTAAATAAATGCACAAAAAATATAAAAAATAATTTAGCTGTCATTTATGCGTATTCATAAAGTCAAAAGGTAATCTAATAATGTGGTCCAAGTTTAAATGTTAAAAAATAAATACATTTTAAGACATCTTGCCATACCAAAAGTGGATGTTTCTGTAGAGTATTTTTGTGTGAATGTTTTAACAGTGTAAAGTTTTTTTTTTTAATGTTTTTTTTTTTAATAGGATTTGTTTTAAAGGAAATTCTTATTTTATTCAGCAAGGATGCATTAAATTGATCAAAAATGAGTGTAAAGTTTTCTGTTTCAACTAATGCTGTTCTTTTGAAATTTCTATTCATCAAAGAAACTTGAAAAACACACACACACAAATATTCTGCAGCACAACTGTTTTCAACATTGATAATAATCAGAAATGTTTCTTGAGCAGCAAATCGGCATATTAGAATAATTTCTGAAGGATCATGTGACACTGAAGACTGGAGTAATGATGCTTAAAATTCAGCTTTGATCGCAAGAATAAATTAAATTTTTACAATATATTCACACAGAAAACAGCTATTTTAATTAGTAATAATATTTCACAGTATTACTGTTTTTACTGTTTTTTTTAAATCTGCATTTTTTTATAAATTCAGCCTTTGTGGGCATAAGAGACTTCTTTTCAAAAACATAAAATATTTTACTGAATTTTGAACATTAGTGTATGTTTGAGGTTAACTTACTAGCCATCAGTGTTGGGCATGTTACTTTAAAAAAGTAATTAGTTATAGTTACTAGTTACTTCTCACAAATAGTAACTGAGTTAGTAACTGAGTTACATCCTTATAAAAGTAACTAATTACCAGGGAAAGTAACTATTGCGTTACTTTTTTTTTTTTTTTTAAATCAAATGTCAAATAACTTGGATGCCCCAATATTAAATATGTTAAATTAATGAAACGGACATTAAATAGAATAAATTATTATTATAAAACATTGTACATTAATCAACACTATTTATCTACTGACACTTAGCATCAGTTAGTCAAGCATTATAATATGATATTATGATAATTTAGCATTATATGATGATAGATCTTTAGTCATTAGAATATCCAAGTATGAATTCATATTTGTCATGTTGACTGAACTTAGGACTGGTGGTGGTGCTTAAGATATTGTTTGTCATTTAGTGTTTCTATAAAAAAGGGGGGGGGGGAATTGATAAGATAAAACTACTACGAATTATACCACTAATAACAATATAAAACGCACTAAGGATTAATGAGCTGCTGGGTTCATGAATATTAATCACGTTGTATGGGTTCGCTCGAATTGATTCGCTGAAATCAAAACAGGGATGATAATAGGTGAGCGCTGGCCAATGAGATTGTCGTTTGCGCAGTAGCTCCGCCCACTAGCGGAGTTCTTAAAAGCTGAAGAATTCCAAAGGAACTTTGTTATTTTGACAGGAAAATACAACAAAGAATATCGTTTACATGTAGCGCGTCAATTCTGCATGTTATGAAAGACTCTCTCGCTCTGTATCTTTCTCTGCGCGCGCGCTCTGTGTGTGTGTGCGTGTATGGCAAGCCCAAAGGTTCGGAATTACGCTATAGATTGATCGCGTTTACAGCCAAACGCCGTCAAATGAGGCGTTTTAAACAGTATCTGCGCCACAAAATACGCCGTTGTGACTACAATCGCCGTAAAAAACACGCAAAAATATGTCAATGACGCCGTATTTGACGCCGTTTTAGTGTGCATGAAAAGCGCCGCTTTTTACGCCGTTCATATTCCCATATGACCGCGTAAGAAAAGCCGTTTTGGTTGCACAGAGCGCACGTCATTTAAGGCGTTTTGCTTATAGAATAATGAACTACGCCTGCTGATTTCCACAGCCAGTAATATTGAACGGTTCTCACCCAATCCATGATGAACAGAACCAGACCAGACTAATTCACCACGGATCGTTTAGCGGAAGAAGTGCCTGAACTGATAGGAAATATTTATGTACAAAGTAAATTTATCTTTACTAACATTGAACATAGGCCGATTCCACGTCTTTATCATACTTTAATTGTTAATTACATGGACAGCATTTTAGCATACCAACCCCATCTGCATGCTGCTGCTGTCGCCACAGTCGTGACATAAACGAGCATTTGCATGCTGCTGTAGTTATAAAAATACACAGATTCACGAGTTCACACTAACATATAATATGATTGAGCCAGTAAGCATATTTACTTGCTCCGTGAGGGAGAGCTCCGAGCTGGGGATAAAGCCCGAACCCAGAGAACTCCCCCCAAGATTGAAATAAAATGAAATGAAATGAAATTAGATTAAGAATGAAATTAGATTAAACCATCATAGAACAGAGGTGAGTTGGCTGTATATATACACCTGATGTGCTTGTTAAGGTGATTAGCTGACAAGCTCCACCTGGGCCAGACTGATTATCTGATCGTGCTCCTCCGAACCTTGTTAATAAAACATCATTTAAAACGTATTTTAATATTGTTTATTGTAGTGTTATGTTTAGGATTAATCTCCAATCTGTCTACAATATGCTATCCAATAACCCAGAGGATTTGAGTCGTTTAAGATGATCAGATCAAACCAGTTATTTTCCTATAAGACTCTGGGCTTGAAATACTATTTCTTTATTTGAATGACTCAAGTTTGATTTAACAACAAATCAAAATACGAACAAAACAAAATAAAGAGAAATGACAAACGGTTTTATTTTATTATTAGGCTATAGCATGTGTCCCGTATTTCTGTCGACTGAACCAGCCACGCCATTAAGAATTATTTTGCACGCCAAAGTCAATTTCTGCATATAAATAAAATCATGCTATACGCATTACGCACCTTCATCATGAGATCTGGGGGCTGTTTCATTAAAACAAGTAGGCCTATCCCAAACAAGCCAGGCTTATTTCACTTATTCTGACTTATTTTGAGCCAAATCAACTGACAATACATCAGACTAACTGAAATAAACCTGGCTAATTTGGTATAGTTTCATGAAACAGGCCCCGGGTTTGCCTACAGCAATTATTTAGGCTATTTTACAAATGGGAATACAACGAATTCATGACAATGTTTTACATTCAAGCTACCCGTAAAAAAAGTTGTTTTTAAAGCGTTTGCTGCATGGATTAAAAAAATAGACTAGGCCTAATTTTCATATCAGACAAAATTGCGTTGCAGCAAATCCTTTCAATTTTAAGGTATTCAGAACAGAGCAACATAAAAATCAGAAAATATAAGCAGCTATACAATTATAGGACAAAGTTTTACATATAGCCTATGCCATTATAAGGCTCAGTAATATTTGTGTTTTATTTTTTAATTGTATATAATTATAAAATAAAACGCAAATTACAATCGGGCCTGTTTTAGGCTTTTCTTTATTTTTATATTTTAGAGATCCATCAATTATGGTGAAGAAAAAAATTACTCGCCATCTCCTCATTGGACGTGCATGCCTTTAGAGAGAAATGCATCTTTACTGATTACACAATGAAAGAGTTTCTATTTTCGATTTGAGTTTTAAATTAGTATAAAGCTTTCTATAGATATATATTATTATCATGTCTGTGAGGCAATTCGCTGAGTTTCAGTTCATCAGTTCAGTTCAGTTCAGTTCATCACTGTGAAGCTCCTAGACCGAGACGGCAGAAAGTGCATCCTTTGTTTTCCTATTTATTTTATAAAACAACGTTTTTATATTGTTGATATAAACGTTTTTATATTGTTGATATTGTGAGTGCATATAGCATATAGCGTGGGCTATTTTGAGTTGTTTCCACTGTTAGAAAAAAATGCAAGTGATCGCGTGGCACCTCCATGTCCTGCAAAGCGTGCTTCAGCTGCCTTCCACTCTCCACGCACAGCCTGATTTTGCCAAGTCCTAGTTGTCCTGAGACCAATATTTTTTATAATGACCTTGGGACAACAACTGCCTCAGCCAATCAAAGTTTATGACGTCATCACGATGTGCCCCCCTGCAGAGTCCGCCAAAACAACAGTAACGCCCCTCTGCAAATTAAAAAAAAACAAAAACAAAAAAAAACAGTGCTCCTGTGAAGTGACCAGTGAAGAGCGCAAGTAAAAAGGTAAGACAATGGCTTTTTAATTTCTCCTATCAATTTACAGCAGTATATTAATGATAGTAAAATTCATATTTGTTTTTAGATTAGCGTTTTTTTTCCACCACCGAAGTTTTAACATTAGTTTGCATTGGCAAGATAGCCGTTCCTATCAGCCTGGCTGATGTACTGTTAACTTTCTGGCTCCAGTTAAAATAATCTAATAAGTATTGTTTTGAAATTGATTGATTGATTGATTTTATATGTGCATATCAAAGGGCTGCGGTTAAATAGTGGCCTTTTGCGAGCTTCCGGTTTATTATCGCTCGCACTGTGCCACCGCAAATTTTCGTAATATTTATGTCGTTAGTATATAAGTTACTGTGCCACTGCCAATTTCTGTTGCGTCGCCAGTTGCATTCAAAGACAAACATGCGGAACAAAACACGCTAGTTTGCGCGCCGCACGGACCATTCAGTTCGGTCCACCAACAGACAGTTTTTGAGGCGCTACTGCGATTCGCTGCGAGATCCAGGTAGAATCAGATTATTTATTCTGTTACATATGAATAT
>JALXFT010003370.1:0-42201 GCA_023376895.1 Aspiorhynchus laticeps | reverse complement strand
GCTTTGTAAAAATCGACGCGTTTCAGAAAGGCGGAGCACAGAGGAGCAACAATAATGTCTTTTGAACCTTAAACCGCATAAACACATTGCATTACACCAAATACACAAAATAATGTTCTTTTTAGCAACGTCATATGACCCCTTTAAACTTTGGCACATAACTCATCCTGAACCATTTGTGCTGTGGACATAAATTGTGCAAATTATTGAGTAGAGGTGTGTTATTACCGAATATATTTTCTAAGCAACTAAACTTTATTATTATTATAAATAAACATGGAAAAAAAATCCCACAAATTTACAATGAAGGAAGGTGCCGAGTCATATCTAGAGACCAGAATACTATAGAGACCTTAGTCAATGACTAGTTGATGACCTGTCAAATGCTCACAAAATGAATTGAGAGTTTCGTTACTATTATTGCTATTATTAATTGATTTTTTTTAATCAAATGCTTTAAAAATAAAATATAGGAGTAAATAAAGAGAGATAATCTTATTTGATAATCATGCAATCTTCTCCCTGTGTTCTTGTTTCTTAAGTTTGAGGGAATCACTCATCTTCAAGGGAGCTCTGTGTGTGTGTGTGTGTGTGTGTGTGTGTGTGTGTGTGTGTGTGTGGTGGGGTGATGGAGGTGGAGAATTAGTTTAAGTGGGCTTCTGTTGCTTAGATAAGAACCTTGTTAAAATGCTTCACTACAGAGTTTCCATAACTACAGACACATTTCCAAGCAGCGAGGTCATGATTAACACATCAGATTGGTGTTTCGCTCCCTAGAATAAAATGGCTACATGTAGAAAAAAGAATACAACAAAATGCACTGAAAAAAATGATTCATTGAATTCACTTTTTTTTTTAAGGTAAGTGGCTGCAATCAATTTATTTTAGCTACATTTAAATAAACAAATGTATTTGTTTAAGTGTAGATAAAATGTTTTCAACCACTAACCTTAGAAAATTGTAGTATCGTTTTTTTTTTCAGTGTGTATTCTTAAATGGATACGTTCATGCAAAAATAATAATTTTGTCACCATCAAGTTGTTCCAAACCTGACTGATTGTTTTCTTCATTGCAACAGCACATAGAGATGTTTAGGATATTCATGCTGCTGCTTTCCAAGTATAATGTGACTGATGCCTTTGAATTCAAAAAATTCTAAAACAAGAAAAAAGCACAATGAAGCTATATTTCACATCTTCTGAAGTAAATGTGATAGTCCTATGTACTGTTCCACCTGATCTAAACCTTACAGTTATTGTTGGTGTAACATAATATTTAGGTTAATTTAATGGTTACATAATTTTATTTAAACAAATATATATTTTATTACTTTGATTATATAAAATGAAATCAGATGTTACCACATGAAGAACATTTTTATGTTATGTGTGACGAAAATACAAAAAATATTTATTGTTAAAAAAACAACTTCCCCCTGGAAACTGTCTGCAAGAGCATCTTGGACATTCTGCAGAATTCCTTGTGTCCCACAAAACAACAACAACTTCTGAGTTCTTCTGAGAACTATTCTTTTATAGAACAGAATTTGCACAAATCTATTTGAAATGTCAGAATCACAGGCTAACAAGAATTTGAAAATGTAGAGAGATACACATACAAGACACATGACAAGTTTTTTTTTCATAACAGTTAAGAACAAGAACAATCATGAAACTGGACTGAACAGATCTCCATCATGGTCACATGGGATGAATATTTGTTATGGAATTTGTTTTCCTCTGCAGCCATCAACCTTAAATTTACATAATTGCATAATTCAACATCTAACGGAAAAGGGAAGAAAGAGAAAACACAGGTCTTGTTTTAAGCCTCATTTCCTCATTAATTCGCCCTTAAATTGGCCCTAACTGGTCTGAATAAATATTCGTCCTCCGAAGATATTCTGTAATCAATTATGAAATATGCTAATGGACTGCTGTTGGCCTTGGGTTATCATGTTACTGTCACTAATTGTAGGTCACCTCATCCCTCGAGGTCTCCTAACATTCACTCTCCGTCTTTGTCACTCTTACTCTCTCCTCCTGTCTCTCTCGCTCTCTTTCAACCAGAAGGCAGTCCTCCTCTGTGATATTACCGTGGAATGCCCGACCACTGGAGTCAATTACAGTAATATTAAATTAACCATTGTATCTCATTTAGTTCAAATGTTCTGCTTTAACAAAGAGCCATTTAAGGATATAGAGTATATCTTGCACTTACTAGGGATGTGCGCTACGACTAATTTGACTGTCGTTTAAACGGAAGTTTTGTATCCGACTAGTCGACTAGTCTAAAAGCTAGAAACCCCCCAAAAATGAAAAAAAAAAAAAACTGTGCTTGTGTCTATATAACAGCATACAGTTGAAATACTTAATCTTTGAATCACTGTCAAATCCCTCAATGAATTCTGCTAAAAATAGGTCACGATTATGCCGTATGCTTGCCTCGTGTTATCATCAATTAATTTTAGGCGGTCGTTAAACAGGAAAAAAAGAAGAGCATACACTCTTCATAAACCAGTGCATAGCTTATTTATTCAGATCGGTTGGAGCAATGCAGAAATGGAAAATCAATCAATAGACTGACAGAATTCTTCTATTCATATAACGTTAGCCAACATATTAAACCACATATTAAAACAAAAGTAAAAAACAGTAGGAAAGTTTATCAAGGAATAGCATTAAAACGGCTTTTAAAAATGTACTTCATGTTGGCTATATTGTCTAAAAACAAAACAAAGCTCGTTTTACTTACTCAGACCGTGCGCATTTGTTCAGTGAATTTAACATGTTAACGTGGTCTGGAGAAAGACGGGACTAGAGGCGATTCTGCACTTGAAAAAAACCCCGCGCTCGGCAGGAACTAAAGTCACAGGCAAGCAGAGAGAGATAACTACAAGCAAGCAGACAGTTTGAAAAAGCCTGGAAATCCCGCACTACCACCGAAGTGGGTCTTCGTTTAGAGGAATAGACAGCGCGGATAGGATCGCGGACCGCAGCGGCAGGTTGTAGTGTATGACATGATTGACATTTGGCTTTGGCTAGACTCCAAGCTAACGCATACGTGTATTGAATATGATTACGCATAGCTCCAGTAAAGTTATTGTAAGCCAATTTGACATTACACAGTTTACAAAAAAGTTTCCATTTCCTTATTCCTAATTCAAAATAATCCCACACCTTGGTCTTTCGCGTGGAGCTTGCCGCAACTGACATGAAGAAAACGCATGTGAGGTAAAATTATAGTTCCCGCCCAGATACGCTTTTAAAAAATATTTATATATTTAAATATTTTGATATGTATTCTTTTTCAAAAGTTTTATTTTAACTGTTCTTTAAAATGTTTTAAATGTAACGTTAAAATTATGGTAATTTGAATGATAAAATCATCGGGGTTTTTTTCTCTCGTGTAGTCGACTATTGTTTTCAGTGTCGACTAGTAGGAGCTGTACCGTTTAGTCGACTAGTCGACTAGACCCGCACATCCCTAGCACTTACTTAAACTGGAACATCTTAAGACTTGGCGAAGGCCTCTGATCAAACACAATAAGCAGAAGTACGCCACACGCTGTCATCCTGCCACAGGTGGGCTAGCGACAGACTCGAGAAGCTTTCCAGAAGCTTTTACTCACAATGAAAAGAAACCTGAAATGCGTCTTAAGCCAATTTGAAGTGTTGCAGTTTAAACAAAGCAAGCACTTCTGAACACAAGAGACTAAAACTGGCTTTTCAGCCATAATTATGATCAATTCACTGCATTCAGAAATAAATACAAGAGTCTGGACGGAAAAACCAAGCGGACTGCAAGTCCTATTTTCCATTAAATGAGCGAACGAGAGTTTCAAAGATGAAACAGTTATTTGTAATTGAGCAATACGGTATATAATCATGCTTGCAGGAATCGAAAATTCATTTTGACAATCTCGATTGGCTCTTTCGACGCACCCACGCATTAACGGACATTCTTTTAAGAGGAAACTTGAATGCTGGTTTCTAATTTTCCATTCCCTGCTTGAATTTGAGCTGGTAATTTCTCTCTCTGATATTGAGGGCAAATGCTAGTCGGTATTTAGTGCAACAGTAAATGGCTGTTTGCTTTAGACACTGAGAGCAACTGCACCCCAGTAAAACTGTCATGTTGACTTTGAGTTACCACTGCTCTCTCAGACATTTTGTGTCTTAGTGTGTGTGTTTGTGTGTGTGTTTGCGTGTGTGTGTTTGCGCTGGCTTGACGCCATGCAAATCCAATCACCCAGACCCATAAAGTGTGCATTTCCATTTCCTACTGCTCTCTGTAGAGATAGAAAGAGAGAGAGCGAGAGGAAGAGGTGGAACGGGGCTCCTTTGCTTCTCCGTGCTTTATGGTTATAGCTGTTTTGAGTAGGTATATTCATATAAACTCATTATGTACCCCATATTTCTAAGCTGATGTGTTTTGGGCCAAACAAGTGATTTTAATCTCCCACAATGCACTGCTGCTCTTATTTACTGTTCCCATGGAGTCTCTCGGATCAGTGATTGCAAAAATCGCTTTGTCCGCCTCTAATTTGTCTTAGTCAGAACGCATCGAGCAAATTGAGGACATTTCCATGACGACACACCGTGCCGAACGAGCGTCTTCCTCCCCGCCCCTCGTTTTGACCTTTCCTTGACCGTGCACTGACCTTTCCGAGTTTCCGCCAACCTTGAGCAGGTCTCTGTCGGACAATAGTGCGACTGTTCGTCCCTGATCTTTTCCCATACCTCTCATCCGCTCACCTCCGCCTCTGGCTCGCCATGGTGACGGAGGTCGAGCAGGTTCACCGGGCGAGCAGGTGGCCTGTTAACCAATGGGAGAGAGCGATTTTCTCACAGCGCTGAGGGGAATAATGGAAAAATTCCTTTAGTCGACTAAGATGGAGAAAAGAGGGATTGAAGTCTTTTCTGTCTTTGGAGGCCTTTCATTGGCTCGCATAAAGAGAGAGGGTCCGCGGGTCATGGTAACATGACAGCGAGAGAAAAGAGAAAGACCTGAGAGAGAGAACTGAAACAAACATGGGAATAAAGAGAGAAAATCCTGAGGCCAGAGCATGGGCTAATCCATCATTAGCATTTAAAAAACAGACATAGATTCAGAGCAAGCGAGGGAACTATAGTGTGCTTAATGAGACAGGATGAACTGACACTTTGAGCGTGTGTGCGTGTCGGAGTTGTGTTGGTTTGTTTTAATTGGAGTTTCTGTCATTTATAAAGTCAAATTGTCACGTTCACTGTATAAACACACAGATTTCCATCATTGCATATTCAGATACAAACATCTCTAGCTCACACATGCTGTATCACCCCTTAACTCAAAAACTTTCCCTCATTAAGATTCCCTCATATGTAAAGAAAAAGTGCTTTTGACATATACTTCTTGCATATCAAGTCATTTCAGTAGCTTAATAAAAGCAGTTTTATTCTACATGAAGGGTCGCCTCATGGGGGCTGTCATAATGAAATCACATGACCAGCTGAATTCTACTATCTTCATCTAGGTAATATCCATAATACTGGACATTTTTCATTGCTGAATAAATGAATGAAGGCTGATTTTGAATGCATTTACACACTCACATTAATACCTGACAACATTTGCAGTTTGCGTTTTGTTCCATCCACACCACTAAGTGTCAGTATAAAAAGTCAAAATCATCATGATCAAAATCAAAATGATCAAAATCATGAAAATTATCTTTTGGTTGCATTCAAGTCATGTTGGAAAGATTGTATTAACAAGCTGAATGCATATGCATTGCCACCACAATGTTGTAATTGCAAGTGGGAAATTGGGGATTTTCTTTGAGCTTTGAGATTCTGAGTTTATGAAAACATGGTGGATGCAATGGATACAGCTGCGTTGACAGTAAATTTGCTGAAATGTTTGAAATCATTATTTTTTATTATTGACAGAATATATAAAAACTGTCTATAAATATTATAAAATTAGCTAAATTGCATGTACAAAATACAATGATTACATGATAATTCTGTTTACAGCACCATCACAAATTTAGAACTTTTTTTTTTTTTTAAATACATCAGCATCTTGCTCCAGCCAAACTGATTTGAAGGCACCTAATGTTGTAATGATGACATCCCAACACGTAAATAAAAAAACTCCACAGGAGGACTTGAACAAATCATTTAATTTTCTTGAATTTCAAGGATAACAAATAATAAGACATTGGTGAGAAGGGATCTAGTCAAGACAGATGCTATATTTATTTGACTTAAATCAAAAAGAGGCTGTAAGTGATACATTTACAGTCTGTGCAATTGCTTTTTAGTCAATGAAATATGGCTTTTCAAAAATTCTAGTGTACAAAAAATAAAATAAAAAAAATGTTGGGTTATGGGTTGGATTGTGAAAAATTTGACTTCACCTAAGACTGTACACTGCATTAAACTAACTGCATGTCTGCTCCTCGCAGCCTTGGTTTCGTTCACGTCAAATTAAACATGGTGTTTACCTTGACTAGTCCGTTTGCAAGCTATTTTTGTTTTATGAGGTCTTGCCCTTCCTTGAAATCACCAAATGTTTTTTTACAAGCCTAATACGAATATCATCAGCAAAAATCTTGTAAAATGCACCAATGAATCAGCTTCAAATCAACTTAAATAATTTCTTTAGAAAAGAACCGTCCCTCTCCGTCTCTAAGGATGACATTTTTCCTTTTATTTTTCAAATCTCTTTTCATGAATCTGCATTCAAATTTCAGCATCTTCATAATCCATAATGCAAAAGACAATTAGAGCTTGATATTTCATAACCAATCAGAACTTGTCCTTGTTCAATTACAGTTGTGAAGTCCTTTAAAACACATCAAGAGGAATGCATGCTGTGCTGATGAGATGTGTGTTTGTGTCGCTCAAAGTCACGAACACGCACACATACTGATGTCTGGGCCATGCCTTGGGCCTCTGCTGAGATGATCAGATGGAAAGGGAAAGAGTTATTATTTCATTTTCAGCATAGAGTGATGTTGATGTGTCTGACATTTAATAGTATCTTTGAAGCTTTGATTCTGCCGCAATACAGTCAGAAGCATCACTGAGCTGAACAGTGCAGAGTATACGAACCGTCCAATAAAACTCTTGCTGGTTTCAACACACTTCCCCATTTCATTAAAGGGATATTCCAGGCTACTTTCGGTCTTGGAGAACAACGTTTCAATTGCCACATATAAGAATTTGTAAAGTATGAAGCTTGTGTTTTTACTTAAGCTGTTATAAGAATTCTGTGTGTTACCTGAGTTGTGAAAGTGTCTGAATCGTCCCGTTGAGGTGGGACTACTTTTCCGGGTGGACGAACTCCTGGTCATGCATAAGTGATGAAACTTCTGTGAGTGCCATTCGTAACATTTGCTTGGAATGGAAAACGTCTCGGTTACATGTGTAACCCTCGTTCCCTGAAGGAGGGAACGGAGACGTAACGTCAGTGTGACTGACTAATGGGATCTCGCTCGAGAGCCCAATCATCTTCGAGAGTTAACAAAACAAGCCAATGACAGTTGGCGTGCGTGTATCGCCACGCGCACCCCGCCCCGCAGCGCGGGTATAAAAGGAGAGCGCGTGCAAACGCACATCAGTTTTTCGCTGAGGAGCCGAGACTGTGTGCCCCGGCCGTACAGCGGTGGTACAGCAACTATGGCGACGGGACGTTACGTCTCCGTTCCCTCCTTCAGGGAACGAGGGTTACACATGTAACCGAGACGTTCCCTATCAGTCAGTCACGTTCGACGTAACGTCAGTGTGACTGACTAATGGGATCCCTTTGGAAAACGCCACTATTGCTGACCCCCTCCAGTGCCCTGCGGAAGCCGGCAAGTCCCCCCACACCAGTTGGGCTGGAAGATAGGACAGGGCTTAGGCAGAGATGACCGACACTGCTGTTCCGTACAGTAGGTATGGATAACACTGGGAAAGCGTACTCCAAGTAGGGGAACGCTACGGAAGCCACATCCTGCGTAAAGGAGGTACCATGTGGAGAAGACATATGGACTGGCCAGGGGCAGTACTACATATGGAAGTCTCTGAGGTAGACTCAGCCAACCTGGGGTGAGATAACTACACAGCAGAGACGGCAGAAGGTCTCTGCCAGGGAAAGACACGGGCTCACCGTGAGGGGAGCCGTACCGTGGAAGAATACACATGTGGGATCACCCAAAGGGGAATCACTACACACGGGCACCTAGCCCAGCACAAGGGCTGACCTTGGGCAAACACACGAGTGCTGGACCTGGCGTCTGGCGCTCCGCCACGCCTGACTGCCGAGGGTGCGGGAGGAACTCCAACAGGGTTCGCCGTGGGGAACTGAACTGAGAAGCAACAAAAGCGCACGTATCCGGTCCGTAGAGGGGAATGGCGCAGCAAACGTGATTGACACCGAGCAGTGTCCCTGTGTTACTGGCCACCTGAGCCAAGTACACGGAAGGACACGGGCTCTACACGGAGATTGTAAAATCTCGCAAACGTGTTAGGTGCCGCCCAGCCGGCAGCTCTACAAATGTCTGCTATCGAGGCGCCCCGCGCCAATGCCCAAGAGGAAGCAACACCTCTTGTAGAGTGTGCTCTCACACCAAGGGGGCACGGTAAGCGCCGGGCCTGATAGGCCAAGACTATAGCCTCCACTATCCAGTGGGCAAGTCTCTGTTTGGAGACAGCCTTTCCCTTCTGCTGTCCTCCGAAGCAGACAAAGAGCTGGTCTGAGGTCCTGAAGCTCTGCGTGCGGTCCACGTAAACGCGCAAAGCGCGGACGGGACAGAGCAGAGCAATGGCTGGGTCTGCCTCCTCCCGGGGCAGCGCTTGCAAGTTCACCACCTGATCCCTAAAGGGCGTGGTGGGAACTTTGGGCACATATCCAGGCCGGGGTCTCAGGACAACGTGAGAGTGAGCCGGCCCGAATTCTAGGCACGAATCGTCGACCGAAAATGCCTGCAGGTCCCCCACCCTCTTGACTGAGGCCAATGCAGTGAGGAGCACTGTCTTTAACGACAGAAACTTAAGCTCTACTGACTGCAGAGGCTCAAAGGGCTCCTCCTTCAAGGCCGTCAGGACCGAGGGGAGATCCCAAGAGGGTACCAGATGAGGGCGCGGAGGATTTAACCTCCTCGCCCCTCTGAGGAACCTGACGACCAAGTCGTGCTTCCCCACAGACTTACCGTCTACTGCATCGTGATGCGCGGCAATAGCGGTGACATACACTTTGAGGGTGGAGGGAGACAGCCTTCGCTCCAACCCATCTTGCAGGAAAGAGAGCACGATCGCGATCGGGCATCTCCGGGGGTCTTCCCGGCGGGAAGAACACCAATCGACGAACAGGTTCCACTTCAGCCTGTAAGCGTGTCTTGTAGACGGGGCTCTAGCTGAAGTGATGGTGTTTACTACCGATGGAGGTAGCCCACCTAGAACCTCCGCGTCCCGTCCAAGGACCATACGTGGAGATTCCACAAGTCTGGACGCGGGTGCCAGAGGGTGCCCCCTCTCTGAGAAAGGAGAACCCTCCTCAGAGGAATTCGCCAAGGAGGGGCTGTCGCGAGGAGCATCAGTTCTGGGAACCAAGTCCGATTGGGCCAGTACGGCGCCACCAAGAGGACCTGCTACTCGTCCTCCCTGACCTTGCACAGGGTCTGTGCGAGAAGGCTCACTGGGGGAAACGCATATTTGCGTAGGCCCCGAGGCCAGCTGTGTGCCAGCGCGTCCGTGCCGAGGGTCCCCTCGGACAGGGAGTAAAACAGCTGGCAGTGGAACGTGTCCGGGGAGGCAAACAGGTCGACCTGAGCGTCCCCGAAGCGTCTCCAAATCAGCTGGACTACCTCGGGGTGGAGTCGCCATTCTCCCGGAAGGGCGGGCTGACGTGAGAGCTCGTCGGCTGCACGATTGAGCTCGCCAGGGATATGAACGGCGCGAAGCGACCTCAGATGCTTCTGACTCCAAAGGAGGAGATGGCGGGCGAGTTGTGACAGGCGACGGGAGCGTAGACCACCCTGGTGGTTGATGTACGCAACGGTCGCAGTGTTGTCCGTACAGACCAGTACATGCTTGTCGTGTAGCAGCCCTTTGAAGCGGCGCAGAGCAAGCCATACTGCTAGCAACTCGAGGCAATTGATATGCCACTGCAACCGGGACCCTGTCCAGAGCCCTGCAGCTGCATGCCCGTTGCACATGGCTCCCCAGCCCATGGCAGAGGCATCTGTTGACACAACAACATGCCTGGATACTTGCCCTAGGGGAACTCCTGCCCGAAGAAAAGCAAGATCCGACCACGGGCCGAAGGTCTGACGGCAGGACGGGGTAACTGAGACCCGGTACGTGCCGCGTCGCCATGCCCATCTCGGGACCCGGTCGTGAAGCCAATGCTGAAGCGGTCTCATATGAAGCAATCCGAGCGGCGTGACAGCGGCTGCGGATGCCATATGCCCCAGGAGCCTCTGAAAGTGTTTCAGTGGAACCGCCCTCTTGCGCTGGAAAGACTCCAGGCAGTTCAGCATCGACTGAGCACGGTCCACTGAGAGACGTGCTGTGAGGTTGACCGAGTCCAACTCCATGCCGAGAAAAGAGATCCTCTGCACAGGGGAGAGTTTGCTCTTTTCCCAGTTGACCCGAAGCCCCAACCGGCTGAGGTGGCTGAGCACCGTGTCCCTGTGTTCGCACAACAGCGCTCGAGACTGGGCCAATATGAGCCAGTCGTCGAGGTAGTTGAGAACGCGAATGCCTGCTTCCCTTAATGGAACAAGGGCTGCCTCCACGACCTTGGTGAAGACACGAGGCGACAGGGATAGCCCGAAGGGGAGGACTTTGTACTGATATGCTCGCCCTTCGAACGCAAAGCGGAGAAACGGTCTGTGTCGAGGGAGGAAGTACGCGTCCTTCAGGTCGATCGCTGCGAACCAATCGAACGGACGGATGCATTGAAAAATGCGTCTCTGCGTCAGCATCCTGAACGGGAGCTTGTGAAGGGCCCGGTTCAGGACGCGCAGGTCCAAGATTGGTCGTAACCCACCGCCTTTCTTGGGTACGATGAAGTACGGACTGTAAAACCCCAACTTCATCTCGGCTGGAGGGACCGGCTCTATCGCGTCCTTCGCCAGCAGGACCGCGACTTCCGCACGCAAGAGAGGGGCATCCTTGCTCAACACAGAGGTGAACCGAACGCCCCTGAACTTGGGAGGACGCCGGGCGAACTGAATCGCGTAGCCAAGTCTGATGGTTCTCATGAGCCAGCGAGACGGCCTGGGGAGCGCTAGCCAGGCCCCCAGAGACCGTACAAGCAGGACCAGGGAAGCCACAGACGTACCCGCGGTGGGGCAGCGAAGTGGAGCACAGGGACCCGACTCGGAAGGCAGCGCGTTCCGAAGTGGGGTCTGAGTGCGCGGTGCGACACTTACCTGGCTCCATGGCTGGGCAGGGGGCGCGGGAGAAGGCATCGCGTCCTCGGACCGGACCCTGCTGCCCACTGGCGAAAGAAGAGGGGGACGGAGGTGTCGAGACTGTGTCCCGTGCACTGCCGTTCTCGCCCCCTTGGGAACCGGAGACATAGGAAACTGCTCTGAAAGTTTGGGTACCACCGGCCAGAGAGCCAGTGGCGGAACAACCCAAAAAGGGAAAAAAGGATTTTCCACCCAGACCTCCACCGGGGGAAGGAGAGGACTCACCATCTCCTGAAGAGCAGGACCCAGTGTCTCGGGTTCGCCCATCCCAGGAACGCCGCTTGCCCTGGCACTTCATGGGCCTGGCAGGGGCAGAGACGGGCTGCGCCACTTTCCTGCTGCCAGCTCCACGCTGCGGCCAGAGTGAAGGCTGCTGCTGGGGCCGCGCTGGAGCAAAGGTGGGGGCAGCAGGAGGGCGCCCTCGGCGACGAGCGGGCGGAGGGGCTGCAACCGGCGGCGGGGTGATGACAGCAGTGGGCCGCCGGGGCAGAATGTGTCCGCCTGCTTCTGTGCGATGGAGAACTGCTGGGCAAAGCTCTCCACTGCGTCGCCGGAGAGGCCTGCCTGGGAGATCGGGGAGTCCAGGAAGCGGTGCTTGTCGGACTCACCCATATCCGTCAGGTCCAGCCATAGGTCATTCCTGGACCACCAGAGTGGACATCGTCTGACCGAGGGACCGCGCTGTGACTTTCGTTGCACGAAGGGCAAGGTCCGTCGCTGTGCGCAGTTCCTGCATCAAACCTGGGTCAGAACTGCCCTCGTACAGCTGCTTCAACGCCTTGGCCTGGTAGGTTTGCAGGAGGGCCATGGCGTGCAGGGCAGAGGCGGCCTGTCCAGCAGCTCTGTAAGCCTCGGCCGTTGAAACGGACGAGAACCCACGAGCCCTGGACGGGAGGCGCGGATTACCCTGCCAGGCGGTAGCGTCCGCGGGCAAAGCTACACCGCAATAGCACGCTCAACTGGAGGGATCTCCGCATACCCCTTAGCCACCCCGCCATCGAGGGCAGTGAGGACGGAAGAAGCACTAGCTCTGTTTCGGGCAGAAAATGGTGCCCTCCAAGAGCTAGTCACTTCCTCATGCACCTCCGGGAAGAACGGAACCTGAGGTGATTGCCGATGATCGGCCTGCGCCCCCAGGAACCAGTCGTCCAGCCTTGAGCATTCGGGAGAAGGAGGAGGCCTCCAGTGCAGCCCGACGCTCTCAGCGGCCCGGGAAAGCATAGCAGTCAGCCCTGGATCTGACTCGGGCAATGCCACTCTTCCTGACGGAGGCAGCGCAGCCGAATCGTCATCTCCAGAACCTAGCTCGCCCTCCGATGCAGCGATCGACATCCTGTCATCCGCTGGTGCTCCGAACGACATGCTGGGCCCCGCCCTGTCCGAGGACACCGCAAGCCTGTCCGGAAACACCAGATGGTGCGACGCGCTGGAGGAGTGAGAGGCCCGCGGAGACGCACTCGACGGGGAAGCTCTCACTGTGATCCTCAAGTCACCCTGACCATGAGCCGAAGTAGCCCTCCGAGCCGGAGGAGCTAGAACGGGGCATGGCAAGGGGGATACCGCCCCCGTTTGTCGGGGAGATATCTGGAGCGCAGCGTCGCGATGGTCATGTTCCCGCCTTGAGAACATGACTCATCCACGAGCGCTGACTCAGCGTGCTGATAGCCCAAGCACGAGAGACAGCGATCATGACCGTCAGATGAAGCCAGGAAACGACCACATCCAGAAACACACGAGCGGGAAGCCATCTTTAAAAAGACGCCCGTCGCTCGTGGAGCTCTTTTAGATATTGCTCTTTTAGATATTGCCCTTTTAGAAAAAGGAAAAAAAGTGTTGAAGCGCCCAGGAGAGGTCGCAGCGCGACCGCAGAATGAGAGCTGCAGCACGCTCAGATGAAGCAGCAGCACTGGACAGCAACCTCCGCTGACGCGCCGTCACACCAACACTCGTCAAAATGCTGTCTTGCAGCACACTCTCGGAGATTCGCTGAAAAGGCTCGGCTCCGAAGCGAAAAGCTGATGTGCGTTTGCACGCGCTCTCCTTTTATACCCGCGCTGCGGGGCGGGGTGCGCGTGGCGATACACGCACGCCAACTGTCATTGGCTTGTTTTGTTAACACTCGAAGATGATTGGGCTCTCGAGCGAGATCCCATTAGTCAGTCACACTGACGTTACGTCGAACGTGACTGACTGATAGGGAACTAGTGTATTGCATACTGCATAGTATGTACTGTATACTGCATACTAATCTTTTTAAGTACGTGAAACAGAATGCTGTATGCAACAGTGTCACATGACATCGTTACATTGCATGTCAACTTCAGCGAGTGGATTAATTAACACTTTTAACAAACCGTTGAGTAAAAAAAATGTCTGAATCTGGCCAGTGCATTCAAAAGAATTAGCCAATATTACATGGAAGGTCAAGTTGAGAAGACTGCATTGTGTGATACCAAGCAAAAGTAAACATGTTTATTTTAAAGTCAGTAATTTTATCCCTTAAAACTCATCTTTGATAATCAAAATGACATTTAAATGTTTAAATGTAAAAATAATTTCTTCCATTTTTTTTTTCTCACTTGGTTAACTGAAGTAGTAAATGCTAAACAATGACAAGTGGCAATATTAGCTTCATTCAGCTATATATGTTAGAACCAGAAACTGATTCCAAAGAAAATGAAGAGCAAATCATACAGGGTCATCTACAAGTCGATGTATAAGAATGGTAATGCATTTTATGTATCGCTTTCTACAACACGTAAAGAAAATTGATATCATTAGCCTTTGGCTTGACTATGTCAAACAGCTAATAATGTGTTGCTAAAGTTACACAAACCATGTTCCCATTTGCCATCCCAGACAGCAAATGATATGAAAAGCCCCCCCCCGCAAGTTGACAAGATTGGTTTCATGTTCGTGACGGTAGGGAACAAGGGTGGTTTTAAACCATGTTTTAAGACTGTCTTTGATACACTGCACTTTAAGGAGAAAACACTCTGCAATGGTTGCTATAGTCAGTGCTATAGTCATTCCCATTCGTTTTTTTACAGAGGAGTGCATCAAAAATATTATTTTTGGTAATCAACAGCAAGCAACAGACGTTGTCCTCAGACATTCCAGCATGTACAAATCTGAGTACATCTTTGCACTAGACATAACATCCAGCATGCTTTCATCACACAGCGGTCGGTGGCAGTCCTGCACCACTGTAATTTTAGAGTGCCTTCAGAAAACCTTTAAAGTAGTGTGCCTTCAACACCCCCATGGTCAAAAGTCTCTGTAAGGCTGCGCTTTAAGTGATCTCAAACGTGTGGATCTCGAGTGTCTTTTCATGGCTGCATTGAAGTGCATTCTCATAAGATGACTGTGCTTTGAAACATGCTTTTTAAAGTCACCAGAAATCAAAATGGACTCTATTTACTTTCTTAGCATTGCACATTCTTAACATTTCTTAACTTTAAAAGTTTTACCCCAGCAGAAAAGAATATTACTTCTTTAGTGAGCAGTTTAAAATCATGGACACTAACATGAGATATCATTTGTCTTATAAAAGCTGTTTTATTCTACATATGGTGGTCACTATAAGTTGAGGGCACATGACCAACCAGATACTCCTCATTATCTTGGCAACCCTTTTGTTATCAGATAACCTTTGTATATGCAATGAATCAATGGTGGCTGACTGTGAATAGCACATTTCAACAATGGAATCAAAACCTATCTATGCCACTATGGGCTAATTTTAGTCTAAGACAAACAGTGCAACATAAACTAGTGCTAGTTTCTTAAAATAGCAGATCTGAATGTAAGCTTGCAGTCGATTGCAAAAATGGATAGAGGTTTAAGTGGACTAAATGATTGGAAGTCCACACACCAGTGAAGAAGATCAAGTTATGGCATTCTAATGGGTCAAAAAAAAAAAGAATGTCATTCCAAAAAAATAATCTTTCATCGTCATTTCATCTCTGAATTGACTTTCCTTGTTGCTTGATTTTTGGATTGAATTGGATAACCGAAAACCAAATAGCAATTTAAGAACTGTTTTAGCAATCACCCATGCAGATCTGGCTCTATTATTGTACATAACGACCACTTTTCCCAATCCAATCAAGTGCTTACAGATAAAATCAACTCCCATTCTACATTTTTTTACGCTTGAATATCCTGTTTCAATCGGAAATATGGCTACTTATGGAAGTATAATGGGTTGCGAATGCCATTTCATGCTGACGTTAAGGCAAGATACTGAAGTTGTCCTCAAAAGACTCCCGCCAGTTTCCATCAGACTGTACATAATAACTGTTTCTTCAGCCAAATAGGGTTCATATTTTTAGATCATTTTCAGTAAATGCCTTGAGTTTCAGTAATTGAGTAACTCTTTTTTGTGTTGTCATTATGCTTCAGGAGAAAACGGAGGTTTCAGGAAATAAAAATGTTGGTCCTGAGGAACATCAAACTGCAGCTTAACTCATAACACCTCCCTGCACCTAATTATCTGGAGTACATGGTGGTCTTGGCTCACATTTTATGCTCTTTTTCCCAGTCAGCCATACACACACACATTTTCTCGCTCCCTTAAACACCCCCACCCCCACACACACACCCTCCCTCACACACATTAGAGTATCACCTCTGACAGATGGGCTGGCACTGCTCTCTTCCCAACCTGTTCTCTGTTGCGAAATGTATGTGTGTATTTACACGTGTTCCCATTTGTGTGTGTGTGCAGTTTGGTGATAATGTACTTGCCTACTTGTGCGTAAAGGAAAGCACACATCCACACTCACTGTCTCAGCACACAAGAATGACCTTCACAATCAATGCTGCATTAAATTAAGCTTTAATATGTACAGTCACATGGCCGGTGAGAGCGGTTTAGCATAGCAGCTTTCATTACTGCATGAAATAATATTTGATGTTACACTTTAATGCGAAGAGCAAGCCCTCTGTGAGTAATGAGAGAGAGAGAGAGAGAGACAGAAATTGGACATACCTGAGCCTCTCTTTGACACCACCTTCAGAGTCAGAGACACAGAGACACCGCAGAGCAGGATCAGCACTGGGTTGAGAGCTGTCATCTTCCTCTCCAGCCTGACGGAGACACAGAGAGAAACCTCACATGTCATACAGGCAACATACAAGCACAAGCTACCCACGTCCAGACCCGCCAAACACAAGATTTAAAGGTGAAGTGTGTAATTTTGTGGATGTTAAAACCCAGTAGGCTGACTTCGTGAAGTGGGTAAACACGGTGACACTGTCAAACACTGCTCTGTTTGTTTAAGCGGCCCGACATTTTAACTTCTGACTCAACCAATGGCGTGAATTTGGGGCAGGACTACTTTACTGGAACAATAGAAGAGAGAATTTGAGAAATCTATTCGAAAACATCATTATTATTGCAGTCCCCTACTGGTTTACAGTCTATTTTTTTAAATGACTGGACAGTTTTTGAGCGATAATACTGCTGGAAAAACCCCATAGACTTACATTAAGAAATACAATAGAGATTTGCTGGGCTATTTTGATCTGGGCTAGTAAGCAAACACCCAGAACACCAAAGCAACATGCTAAAAACACTCAGTATACATTACCATCCGATTAGCAATCTTCAATATGATGGTTTTTAATATAGTACGTAAAATGGATAATTCCGATTCTTGATTATGATTGGCTGAGCCGCATTCAAAGACATTGTAAAATACTCTATAAACAAACACCTGTGTCATTACATCAGTATTACTTCGTTGCTGCATCTGTGTGTTGCTGCTAGACATTGCTGAAGAACTTGGTGGAAAAATGGTTATTTGTTACCAATAAATTAATACATTTTTGTTGCTTTGTGTTTATTTTATGAGACCTTGCCAGGTATAACAACGTCCCTTAGCTGTTCTAAAAATCACTGTAAACCATGGATTCTTGCGGCTTGTTGCTTTAAAACACCCCTCAGTATACCTTAGCAACCACATAGCAACATACTAAAAAAACACAACCACCCACTCACAAATTATTCAAAAATGTAGAGATCTAGTTGGTCATACTGGAAACATAGCAACACTCAGAGTAAATGTTGCTCAGAATATCTTAGCTGCAACAAAGCAACCTTTAATAATATGATTGAATTGGTAAATATGATTTCAACACACTAAAATTACCCAGAATACCTTAACAACTTGCATTCAGTAAACATAAAAAAGATGTTTATATTGACAAATGACACTACAAATGATTTACTATTTTGCCTAGCTCTGACATTTGTTATGAAAATGATACAAATTCCATTTTTGTCTTTAGTGTAGAGGTAGTACAAACCTTCAAGATGCAGAAACATACAAATCTACTGTAGTTGCTCATACTGACTTGTTACGAAACTAAAATTTCGTAATAAACTTGACAATTTTTGATACCATGGGGGGAAAAACACCACATTAAGGCCATATAATTTAAACAGTATCCGAGTTAATTTAATTTTGATTATTTTCTAATCAACTGAAACTCTGTTGCCTCAGATTCTTCACATCATGTGTGAGGAGCTCTGATGGGGATTATATAATAATAATAATAATAATAACAATAATAATCATCATCATCATCATAATCTGCATTATTATAATACAACGGCACTGTAAAATAAAAAATGAATATTTCATGAATATATTCATGAATAATTAAAACCATATCTGAATATACTAATCGGAGCAATACATATTTTTTCATAACGGAAATGGCAAATGGCCCCCAAATATATGTATTTATAATAACTTGCTGCTCTCCTTATACTTGCTCTATGTACAAAGTTCCAGCAATAATGTGTAAAGTCTGCAAAATTTAATTTATCTGGAATTCAGACATTTTTGCTTTCTTAATTTCTCCATATATATGTATATGTGTGATACAAAGCTAAGAGAGATACAATCTTTAAGCATTTCTTTCTTGGTCAAATCATATTAAAGTATGACTTCTTCATATTTTATCTGATTTCTCTGCCTTACCACGAAGCCACTCAATCACCTGCGTTCTGTGTTCATATTTGAAATCTATTTTAATCTCCGTTTGCTGTCTGTGCACAACGTCCACACAATTCTCCCATCTGAGAGGTTATAGAAGCCTGTTTTCAGAGGAAATCCAACCCATTTCCATTGCAGAATAAGCACACACTGATTTCTTTGTCCTCTCTCCTTGAATGGGTGTTTCTTAAATGTTTGAGTAATGTAGGACGCCCACGATTATTAAAAAGAACTCTGGGTGTGTAACATTTTAAGAGAATTAATTAACAAACTCGTTAACAAAGAGGTCAGAAAAAAAGATATGCAGTAATGATTAAGTGTATCATCTCCCTTTAAAGTGAAAGAACAAATGATGAGAGCGATCAGAGAGGCCAACTAGATATATGAATGCTATATGCGCAAGCCTCTGAAGTCTATTGAACTCAAATTTGAATGAAATATTCTTTAATAAAGAGGAACAGAATTTGGTAACTGGATTCAAAGGCAAATATATATGGATGGTTAACAAGGAACATGAAATTTTTTTAAGATTTTAGGTAAATAATACATTAAAGGATAAGGCAAATTCTATATTTTAATTGCTGTAACTGTTTTTCACAATTTTTAACAAACGTTTAGCTTTTTGCAGTTAATATAAATACAGTGTGAAAAATACATTTCTCAAAACACAAGTACTACATATACATGTCAACCACCCATAATCACCTGTGTTTATGGTTTTATTTGAAGTCTCCAGCTGATAAAGCACCTTAACATCATTTCAGGTTCATAATTCATTTCACAATCCTGTCACATGACTCCCCCATGATGCACTGCTTCTGTCACTTTAACGCAGACCTCTAAATTACTCCCTGCAGCTATACGGTATTCTTGGAATTCCCTCCAAGACTTGTTATATCTAATCAAATAACACCTATATTCCCTGCTTCCCGTCTTTTTTCAAATAATTAATGTAAACTTAATAAGTGTGTGCAAACCCTTCCTCTTCATCCGTAATTATCTTACAATAACATTCTACTGATGATGAATTGCATGCCAAATTCAGACACTGGAAGGCCTAAATCCCATCAGGAACAGTAGCATTTGAGAGGTTAATAGACTTTATTTTGTGTGTGTGTGGGAGTGTTTGTGTGTCCGTGTGTGTGTGCGTTAAAAAGGCAAAGGGGCGAAAGAGAGAGAGTGCTCTTGTGATCTCTTTAAAGGGCTTATCATCCCTCTCCCACACATAATCTCAGGGTTCTGAGAGAGGAGAGAGAGAAAAAAATGAGAAAAGGTAGAATATAAAGATTTCACATTTTCACAGCCACCAGTTAATGCGTATGAGATCACTTATTACGGCTTTAATTAACGGGATAGTTCACCCAAAAATGAAAATTCTGTCAACATTTACTCATCCTCATGCTGTTTCAAACCCAAAAGACTTTCTTTCCTCGGTGAAAAATAAAAGATACATTTTATAGGACTGTTCTGGAACAGACCCATTTAGGCAATTATAAACTGAAAATCTTGATATTCGCCCTCTGATGTTTTCATCCAGGAACAGCAATGTCTAAATTGTGAACTGATCGTTTTTCAAGTCAGATCTCTTCAATGAATTGTTAATCCAGTTCACAAAATGTGAATGATTCGTTCACAAATCTGACTGATATGGTCAGATCAGCTCTCTCAATGAATCACAACAAATAACATGAAGGAGAAAATTATCAGTGAACAATGACTTCAATCTGTTCCTCACACAAACTAAAAAAAACCAAAATAAATGTTCCAGTCCACATTCATTATAATTGCATTGAAAACAGCAACATATAACAAGAAACATAGAAAGTCTTACAAGCTTGCTATGTCATAAGAGTAAATAAATAACAAACTATTCCTTTAAATTACTACATAAAATTAATTAGGGCCAACCAGATTTCACAGAAAAATGTTAATATGTTGATTTCGGATGAAATTGTACAATATGATTCATCTGAAAATGCAATTTTTTTTTGTAGGGGTGTCAGTCTTCACTGGTTTCACAATTCGATTTGATTACAATTATCATGTCAATGATTCGATTCAATTTGATATCACGATGTGTTGCATCCTTAATATTCAATATTACTGCACATGGCAAGTAATATTGAATCAGATTCAGAATCGTTAAAGAGAGAATTACGATGCATAGAAGAATCAATATTTTCTCCCACCCCTACTTTTTAGGGGGAAAAAAACATTAAAAGTAACTGTAACTGGGGCATAAGCACATCGTACGAAAACATAGGAACAAGATCATACAAATTCATATGAATTTGCAAACATTTCAGCAAAATGTAAAAGAACTGCCATGAGATATTGTTGATTATTATAGTGTTAATAGTGCCTTCCCATGCAAAACTTGCTGCAATGATACTAGACTGTAGTGGGTGGTTGCCACGGTGTTGCTATGCAGTTACTAAGGTGTCCTGAGTGACATGTAGTGTCACTCAGAACACTATCCCTTAATCTAAATATATAGCTTCAACAAGATTTTTCATCCCATTTTAGCACAAAAAAATAAATGAGCAAATAAAATAAAAAAGGGTAAATTATACATATATTATGCATTATATAAAATATATAATTCCATTTGCAAAATTTTATGTAATTTGTTGTTTTGCATATATTTTCTCAAGTTTGGTTGCTTAGAAAAGTAACAAACACGAGTTATGTGCCATATTTCCAGCCTTAGGGTTAACGCTTTTTAAAAAAGTGATGCTAGAGATGCTTGACTTAGCAAATAACACTAATCATCCCCAATCATTCAGTCACCTGTTAAATCACACAGTCACCTAATCATCTGCCAGACTGAACACTTTTAAGATCAAATCAGTCCAAATGAGCGCTGCTTTTTTCCCAACTCACAATTGGCAATTCAATCACCGTCCAGTTAGAGGCGTACACAGAAGGTCTTCCTCATTTCTCATTGCAGCTAATATCCACATACACATGTACGGTCGCTCACACACATGCACACGGACAGGCGTGTGGCGGCGGGCCCAGCTGTGAATGATTGATGTGGTGATTTTATGATTTAATCCAATTTAAACTCTCCACATCTCCAGGCCTGACAGTCAACACATTTACCAAGCGGTAAATATAACAGTGCCCCTGGAGGAAGAGTGCTGCGTTATGAACAGAGATACACACACCGTTAAAAACCCCCCCACACACACACTTGCGAGACAGCAGAACGAATGACTCAAGGACAACCTAAGCCTAATCTATATTCAGACAGTACATATATGACGGTTCACAAGAGAGCCAAATAGATGTGTGTGCATGTGTGTGTGTTATTGTAGGTGTGGGCTTGTATCTGTAAAAGAATGAGGAGGGGGGAAGATAAAGACCACGCCGGTCTTTGTGGACTCCATTATTTATTGTGGCAGTTCCAGCTTTCTCGTGCCAGCCAAATATCAGAGTAGAAGTCGAACACGCTCGGGGGCATAAAGTGTGTGTGTGCGTGAGTGCGAAAGCAGGAAATGAGAAACAATAAATATAGACTCAAATATGGACTCCTGAAAGATTTTTTTTATGACACTGACTTGTTAGTGCACATGTAACCTTGACTACAGGTGCTCTACCCTCACCATACATCACAGCCATGAAAAAGTCAGAGAACACTCATGTACTGGTCTTTCCGTGCCCTTAGCATGAATTGAAATTCAGAATATTGATCAGGTGTGTATGTGGTTTAAGAGGCTTGCAGACTGTTCACACTTCACTGATCGGCCCCAGCTAACAAGGGACCCCTGAGTACTCTTCCATGCTCTGCGCTGCTGATGGTGATTAATTATTGAGTATTACTGCTCTCCTACACCACCTCCAGACACAGCACCACTAATCCCCTCACCAGACACACTCGTTCTCAGTCAGAAGTCAAAAAAAGACAAGATAATAGGCGGTCAAAGGGCTAGCAAAGATAATGGATAGCAATGGGAGAGAAGAAAAGAGCTATGTGCAGGAAACTTAAGGTTTTCAATTTAAATTACGTCTGACATGACTTTACATGATGAAAGGTGTATATATCTGCAGGGCTCCCACTCCTACTGACTACTGCAGTTGTTTTTGAAGCTTGAAAAACATTGCTGATTCGACGTATTCTCGTCTGTGAGATTTGAAGGCCGCTACTCTCACATTGGCTACAGAAGGAGATAATGATATTTATAGAATGATTTTTATGCTCACTATAGAACCTTCAATGACTTTTGAGATTTAATTGACTTCCATGACTTTTACAAGCCTGGAAATCACCATTTTATAATTCTCTGGTTTATCATGAGTGAGAAACCTGCCACTGGCACATCATGAATGGATAAATTAGTCAAATGAGCTATTTATGCAAAACCAAACTATCCCCCAATGCATGAAAAATTACAGATATGTATGAATTTATATTAGTTAACTGCATGGATGATTATAGAACAAATATACAATGTGTACAAGCCAGCATAATGTTTTTAATTCCTGAATAGTATTTTTACATTCTGACTCCAGCGATCCACGGTCTTGATTAGAATGATATAACTTGTTAGAATGATATAAAAGAATGTTACCATTCTAGGCTGAGCTAATAAGCTTTGAAATTAAACAACAATTAGGCCTATGCCAAACAAATGAATTCTGAATTTATTCAGAAACAGATGCTGTTGTGACCTAAACATTTTATTTGCGTATTCAATTATGTATAGGTCTACTTTTGATAAATTTGCAATAACTATGACTGATGTTTCATAGATTTGTTTACATTTTAATTCCTTCTAAGACTGTTTCTAATCACTGGTGCACATACATAAAAAAGGCTGAGGCAAGTTGTGTCACAAAAACATGACATGAGTTTTTTGTAACTGAAATTTTCTGTCAAGCACAATTGCTGAAGAAGTGAGTCGTGGGGCCATAGCAATTTGTATGTTAATTATCATTTTCAATCAATACATTCTAGTTTACTGTTTGAGTTAATATACAATTGAGAATACTATTGTTGGCTGAGCTGTTTCAGTCTCCTGCTTCTCAGACTTGTCTGCTGAAAAGTCCCCAGTAATCTCACAAGTATTCCCTCTTGAGCTTCAGAAGAGGCTCTCAACTGCTTCTCAAACAGCACGATTTGCTTAGTTACTGCAATGAAACGTCAGAGATTTCAATATGAACTCACACTTTCTCATTTAATTCTTGCCAAATTATCTGAGCCATGTCATACATATTAATAGTATAGCTCTGTATTATTATTGTATATGTGAACAATTGTCTTACTAGTCTGGTTCTTATTTTCCCAAACAAATTTTAAGAAACATCTAAGATGAAATTTGATTAAATGAGAAATAATTGAAACCTCCATTAAGTTTGAAGAGTTATACAAAAACTGCTTCTGAATAGTAACATTTTATGGTCATAAAGCCTATTTGAATTTACCTCATGTGAATACAAAGAAATTGAAGAGAGAAAAGAAGACTCAATAACTTCTGTGAACATTTAGGGTATCATTAAGAGAAAAACCTCACAAAGACAAAAAGTCCAATAATGTCTAGCAGTACACAGCATTATCAATACCATTACTCAGCAAATACTGCAATACTCCAGTGTCCCAACCAACCTAATTCCAAACAAAAACTATAACAGCGTGTTACATTTTTAACACACCTAACTTCCAGTTAAATCCTAGCAATACCCCCTGCACGTGTTTTAAAGTAGTTATCAAACTACAGCAATAATTTCAGCTCCAGAAGGACATATTTGAATCTCATAGCCAAAAGGTCTGACATGTTCATATTCTTTGGCTAATTTTAATGAACACTGTGGTTGAGCTAATGCGTTTAGTTTGTCACGTGAAACAATTGCTTCTTAATGTTCAAAAATCACTGCAATTATAGCCTATCACTATTTAAAGACTGTAATTGATTCATTAAAAAAATATTATATACTGTGGGGTCTGAGACCACATCGGCAATCTTTTTGAAACAAAAAATGAATGATAAATATTTAAGAGGTCCAGGTCACTACTGAGCAAATTGTGAATGTGAATTCCTTTGTACAAAAGGTAAAAATGTTCTTGCATTTAAGCACAAGATGTTCTTTGGAATATTCTCGAATCATGCTGATCATCAGCTTTTTTCTTGTGGAGTTCATGTCAGCTCAAGTGCTGCTGTCATTAAAGGAGAACAAACCAAATACTGAGACATTCTGCATGTCATTAATTTTCCAATTAAATTTTCCCCTCAAAATGCTATTCTACTATAATTTGAAGTGAAAAGTACTGCATTGAATTTTCACTAGTGGTCTGACTGAGAACCCCACTGTACAGTGTGTTTAAATCTGTCTTTTTCCCTGTGTTTTCCTCTGGGAAATTAGTATTCTAGCTCACTCCAAATCTTCATCCTGACCAATGCTTTCAGAATTACGGTGATTGTCATTATGGAACTACTTTTCTAACCGATGTCTAGGTTCCTGACGTAGTTTCGCTAATGTAAATGACTGCACCATCTCATTTACAAGGAGAGGGCTGAAAATTGAGGCAGATTCCCAATTCCATCAAAGGTTGTCCGCTCAAGAATCCATTGCGTTTGTCATGAGCTTATACTCCAAGGTTAAACGGTGAAAGAGAATCAAAATGAGGCTTCTCTCAAACTGCGGCCACTATAAGCCAAATGAATAAAATCATGAAACTTTGAGGCCATAAACAGAGATTAGGTGTTGAATTTTACCATCAGCCTGAAATCAATAATGAATAAATGACCGAACATTGGTGTTTTAGAAACATTCAGAGCAGTTTATGAGTAAAATCAGTGTAGGAAGTGCTATAAAAACTGAAAACTCTAGTTGTACTGCAAACGCCCTGTTATATACGAGACTAAATTGGGTCTACACAAACACACACTCATACAGATTCACACACTGCAGGTTGCAGTACTATTCGGTGAGAATCAGTGAGGATTCTGACAGTTTGACAGTCTTAAGGGAGAGAGAAAGTGACAGTAATAGAGAGGGAGAGAGCTAGAGAAAAAAACAAAACAAGGAAAGATTACATGTCAGACTTCATCAGCAACAGGAAAACCAGCAGTAAATGAGTTTGCGTGCATGCGTCAATGCGACTCGACTTGCATATTCTACACTCACAAATATACGAATAAATGAACTCATTGTATTTATTTATTTGCATGCATGTGTTGTTTGTACGTCCTTCAAACTGAAATTCCCTACATGTTATGAAAATATGGGATGCTAGATCTCTGTTGCGTGACGCTTCTCCTCACCACAGGTGCGCTCCAAATGTAAAACGCACCATCAAGGTCAGGAAACCACGGTGGACTTCCCCAAAAGACCAACAACTTCTCACCAACCCAAATCAATGAATTCTCTTCTCTTATTACTAATCGAACACTATTCTTTTGAAACCCAGTCAATCAGCTTGGACCGCAGGTCACAACATCACCAGGACGAGAGCTGACAAGAGCCCTCAACCCAACAGATTCCAATAGTAGCCATTACCGACAAGACAATAGAGAATGAGCTTATTGTTTCAATCATCTAGCAATCCACCTGAGCATCCTCTACTCACTTCCTGACTCGCTGTACTTGACTTTAATGGCCTGAGAGCTCAAACTGTTTTATAATGAGGGCTTTCCCACAGCATACTGTCCTCATTATGCACACAAACACACACATACACACAGATAGCGACAAGCTTCTTATTGATATTGTGCCCAGTAAAGTGGTCCCTAAGAAACCGGGAGGGGGGTCTCATGAGTGCGTTTTATTCGCCAGGAAAACAATACAACTATATTTCATACATGTAAACACTCAGGAAACCTATGAACTTCCACAGTTAACCCCATCCAAGATTTTGAGCCATTTAACAGCAATGACTGACTCTGCAACATGCACCAATTCAACTCAAATTCAAAAGTGCAACGGACTCAGAACTCAACTGCCATATGGAGTCCAAATTGAGTGTGAATTCTGCGACGCAGGCTTTAAATTACACATGCATGCTTTTATCAGAATGCCACAGACGTGACTTTTAGCTTCCCACAGATCAGGGGCATCAGTCATAGCGGTTTTGTCATTTTAGTGATACGGGAGTTGACCTGCTGATATATCAAGGCAGAGAAGGTTCTGACAGATGTGTTGTAGTTCATTGAAAAAGGGAGCTGTTCTTTCAGCACCACTCACAGTCAAATAGCCACATCACATCAAAGTGCATTTTAACATGTATTGGTTCTTGTGCAGATTCTACTTCACAGATCTTATCGACAAGTGGCTAACTGATGCCCCTGGCCATTCAGTAAAGCCCATGACAGAACATGCCTTGTTTATTAATAGGCCATCCAAACGCTGCCGGTAATGGCATGCGCTATAGCCAGATCTCTTTGGAAACTTAAGTAGGGAAGTGTGTGTGGGTCCATCTTCAAACTCACCCTAGGCAATAGGAGCCCCACCATGGGACTCTATGCATTCTTTATAACCGCACACACAACGACACAATAAACCCGGGCTGTGCCCCATACCACATTCAAACCTGAGTGACAGTCCCTTTAAGAGGAGTCAATGGCGCTGTCAGAGACAATTTTCGCCAGTGTTTCATCTGTGTATTCTAGGCACACATTTGAGGGAATAAGCTAAAGTAATCATTAGCATTAGGAGATTGGCTTGTTTATACTGATAATGCATCAAACGGAGGAAGTCTATGAGTTCAGATGAGAATTTTTGAAGGTGGCACGAGGTAAAAGAGGGCAATGTGAATTTATGAATCTGCATCCATGACGAGCGTAATCCTCATGCCTTGGGTGTGTTCTCACATGAGCCTTGGATTGTAACAGCAACACTAGGCCAGCCAAAAGGCTTTTCACGCTACGCTTAACTGGGTTAAGGCCAATTTTAACCCTGGGTTAAGCAACTTTCACACTTATTTCGAAATAGTGTTAGTAAGGCTTTTAACCCTGGGTTATGAAGCCCTGCTTTAGGCTTTGCAGTGCTAACATTTAATGAACTGGTATACAGTGAGAAATTATGTTGTGCTGAAATATTACAGTGAGTTGTTTAGCAACAGAGAACCAATTATAAAACGAACAGAGCTTACCTCATTAAGTATTCATGAGCTTTGTATGTTGCATAAACATACAATTTTGGTTTGGTCTCCACGGTGAGGGGAAAATATAGAACAGCGACACAAATGTATTGACCGGTGATAATAAGAATGTATTAAAGTATTGTTTTGCTGTATGCTTTATAAGGCTTAAAACAACCAGAGCGGATCTACATGGCGACATTTACACTACACGCGCTTTAGTTGTCCAATGTTATAACTTCATAAATATGCAAATAAATAAGTCTACTCATCGTGTAAAAACGTACAGTGAAATATCCCAGTTTAACGTTTAGCCAATATTAGGAATGACCCTGGGTTAACAATTTCAAGCATGGAAAGCCCAATAATGTGGTATTAGAATGCTCCGGTAAATTGTTTAGCATAAGTCAACCAATCATAAACTAAGCAATTGCCTGCCTCATTAAATATTAATGCAACATAAACTTGCACACACTTAATTTTAACGTCTGAGGGGGAAAATGTTGAAAATATTTAAAAGGTTGTGCAGTGACTCAAAAAGTGAAGAAGAGACCGTTTTTTTTACAATATTGGTCCGAAAAGTCCATACACGACAGGACGCGTACAGTATTTGTCCAATCAATGTTACTGACCTCATAAATATGCAAATAAGAACGATAACCCGCTGTTCACAAAATGTGAAGAGTGAAATTTCATAACCTGAGAATAATAACTAACCTAAGGCAGTGAATGGGCAGTGGGAAACAGTGAACAAGATAACCCAGCAGGGATTCAGTTAACCCTGGAATAAAAATGACCCTGGGTTTACAATTTCAAGTGTGAAAAGCCCACGAGAGGTCTAATGTGTACCAGTCGGTGTCGGCACAGATTCTTCTGCGCACTCTCTCGCGCTCACTCTCTTGCAGACTGTGATCAGATGCCACTGCAGTGTGTGTGTGAGAGTGAGTGCGTGTGTTCTGTCCGTACCATCGCAGGAGGGTGCAATACTCCCGCAAACACCGCCTTTAAACAAGCCATCTCAAACGCTGCCGCACATCACGTCGCGTTTTCTAAATTTATTTGGAGTCAAACAAAACCAAAACGAGATTATATATAACAGTGATTTGCCAATAGACCGCACAACTGGATTTTTTTTTAAAACCCTTCGTTTTGTCAGTAATAAAAACACCACGATTAAGACCTTGTCTTGTTTTTGCGCGTATGCAAAGTCCGCGGCTCTCACTGAGATCTTAACTGATTCCCACCTGAAATGCTGCTTTTAGGTGTGGGTAAATCCGAAGAACAAATGTACGTGTTATATTGCACAATAAATTGAAAAAGAAAAAAAAAAACTATAGATATTTGTGTGCTTGTAGAACCATTAAGAATTTTCTATATCGTGCAATTATTTTTTTTATGTCAGTGAAGCATATGTTCGCCCTCATATCGTATGTTTTACTTATTAGTTTGTTTAAAATTCTCATAAATATCAATGAAGACTCTTATTGGAGTCGCATTACTGTAATAGAGTAGCCTAATGAGAAACATCCTGCCCAGACACCTTGATTTTGAAAAATAAGTAGCATAAAAGTAGGACCGCAAAAGACCACACTTTACTTTTATATAATTACATATATAGCCAATATATAATAATGTTTTCGCATTAATAATAAGAGGGGGGGGGGGGGCTGAATAGTCGTGAAATAGTCATGAAAATAATGTCACAAAACAATCAGATCCTACTGATACAAAATATATGGCTCATTATCTTCTTTCACAAGACATAATTGCCTTTTTATTTTATTACATTTAGGTGAAATTTGATCCGGACATGTTGTTGACAGGTCTCACTCTGCAATTCTGCCTTGATGGAAATTAGTTGTCATTATTTAAGCATCACACTACACATTTACACGATTTCGATATTGAGTAAAGGTTAGAGTATATAGGCATCTTCACGAGCCGAAGCAAATCAACTCGCCGCCCCCGCATCACCATGAAACCTCTCCAGAAACACACACTTTAAACTTCTCATGGGTAACTAACAGAGCGCGAGCTTACCGTCAGCCCACGTCCAAAAATTGATCCGCGGTCAGTCAATAAGACACTTGGAAACGGAATGAACGCGCATCACGATGAATGAGGAATCTGTCCAAATCATCCATCCGAACAGAAAAATTCACCAGCTGATAGTTTATTCCAATACAGACGCTGCCTTAAGGAGTATTCAAAGGATTTCCAGGAGTCTCTATGACTTTAGGACATCATAATGCATTAAGAACTCAAAGCTGCTGAAGAAGGACCCATGGCTTGACCGTGCGCCCTCGTCCAGCGGACAGTCGGTCGCTCCTGCGCATTCCGTGGCGCGCCGTGCGCTCGTCGGTCAGAGGGATGATTTGAGATGTCTCAGGTATCCGGCAGCTAGACCTCCTGTGGGGGTTTCCTCTTCAAGACGGGCTGTGTGCGATCGCTGCTGTGGGTGAACTCTCCATGGTCCTAAAGTCCGCCCCAAAAAACAAGCCTGCATGCGCGAGCGCGCGCAACGACTGTGGTGGGCTGCATGTATTTAGGAACATCTTCAGTTCAAGGAATAGCTCACCCCCAAAAATAAACATTCTGTCATCATTTACTCACCCTCACGTCGCTCCAGAGCTTTACTTTCTGTCTTCTGCAAAAGGCAGAATGGTTATTGCTTTTTTTCCTCACACAATTAAAGCATGTGAATATATGTGACCAGTGGATTTCAGGCGCCAAAAAGCAACTGAAGTGAAATTACAGTTTTGTGCGAAGGAGATTTATGCTGTAATTCACTGAAAATCTTACACCTTTTAAATGTCATTAAAGGAATATTTCACCCAAAATGAAAATGTGTTTAATCTACTGACCCTCAGTCCATCCAAGTAATCATCATGTCTCCAGTCCATCGATTAACATCTTGTGGAGTGAAAAGCTGAGTGTCTGTAGTAAATCTATCATCGAGACATTTTAAACTCAAAACGTTGCTGCCTGCTAAAATATGAGTGGTCTATCCCTAATATTGCTTTCTCCAATCGTCTTGAGGAGTGAAATATATACTGATCAAGCACAGTTTACAAGCGAAAACAGTCCAAAACAAATATGTCAGTGGATTTTGATGTGAAAGAAAAACATGGGGATGGACTTTTTCACTGGAGAAAATGTTATCATGAATTATTGACTCATATTTTGGCCAGAAGCAACACTTCATGTTAATGGCAGTTTAATTACAAACACGCAGCTTCACAAGATATTAATTGATGGACTGGACTCATGTGCTTTAAAGTGGATTAGCTGTTTGGACTCTCATTCTGATGGCACCCATTCACTGCAGATGAATTCAGCAAGTAATGTAATGCTACATTTCTCCAAATCTATACTGCTAAAGAAACAAACTCATCTACATCTCGGATGGCCTGAGGCTGAGCACATTTTCAGCATATTTTCATTTAATATTCCTTTAAAGCAATACTGTGGTTAAGCTGGACCTCATGGAAACAGAATACTGTAATTATGCTAATGTGATTATGCTTATAATTAGAGTAACAATAATCACAGTAAAATGTGCAGTACACAAGCATGTTTATGCTTTAATTGCATTTATTCCACCATGTACTAGTGTTGCCGTTTTACACTCATGAACAGGTCTGAAATCATAGCAGAATAGAAAAAGCCACATGGCCACCAACAACTGAGAATGCTGTCCTGGGCCATGTGATCAGGGGGGCCCACTTGGGTCCTTTATGGTATAGCCTACTCATCTGGCCTAAGGAAAAGGGGTCCACTAATAAAAATGTTGCCTGAAGCCCTGTGAATTTTTGTGACAGCTATGAGAAGCCACTCTTTTTGGGACAACAATAAAAAGTTTATTTTTACAGCTTTATGTGACATGGACATGTGTTCTTTTACCGATGGTAGGAAACACTAAAAATGAAGACACGGGGTATATGTAGGGTAAAAAAACACTAAATAAAAGAATCCCTTCCAAATACAAAGCATTCTGTAATTGAAGCAGGCAAATAATAAATAGCTGCAACAAACAGACCTACTCTTTTTGAAATTTTTGAATGAACATTTTGTGTTTTGGGTAGCCAGAAATGTTGAAGTGGGTGGTCCTACATAAAACTGGGTGGGCCAGGTGTGTAGCATATGAAAACTGCATGTCAAATTGCCAACAAAAAAATACAGCACCAAGGATCATTACACAGTACTTCTAAAGCATGCATTAACATTAATAATTATATGTTCATTTAAAAATTTAGGACATTATTAAAATTCAAGAGCTGGTTAACAAAAATGAATAAACACGGTAACAAATGTATTGCTAATGTTATTTAATGCATTAACTAACGTTAACTAAAGGAAGTTTATTAAAAAGCATTACCTCAGTGTGAAACAACATGGCTTCGCTGATGATTTCTGTGACGAGTGGGGCGGGGCCGAGAGCCGTGGGAACGGAGCGAGGCCGGTGGAGTTAATGATGATGAGCGACACCTGCACCACTCACCGGTCTCGAGTCCCCACGGAGGAGCTCCAGAAGGATAAAAGGAGGAGCGACGACAGTGCAAGACGAGAGAGGACCAGGCCTGGACTTTAGTTTGTTCTATCCGTCTTTCGGATGAGACGTTAAACCGAGGTCCTGACTCTCTGTGGTCATTAAAAATCCCATGACACTCATTGTAAAGAGTAGGGGTGTAACTCCGGTGTCCTGGCCAAATTCCCTCCACTGGCCCTTGTCTATCATGGCCTCCTAATAATCCCCATCCACTTGATTGGCTCTATCGCTCTCTCCTCTCCACCTGTAGCTGGTGTGTGGTGAGCGCACTGGTGCCGTTGTCCTGTGGCTGCCGTCGCATCATCCAAGTAGATGCTGAACACTGGTGGTGGTTGAGGAGAGACCCCCCCCCCCCCCACATGATTGTAAAGCGCTTTGGGTGCATGGCAATACATAATAAAGCGCTATATAAATGCATCATTCATTCATTCATTCTATCAAACTATTGAATTTGATCTTTTAATAACACTATCTTAACACATTAAGCCATATTAAGTGTTTATGATTTTCTACGGGAGGTTTAAAAGCGCTTATTGAGAGCATTGCGTTCATATTCTGCTGTTCTGTGGCCACGGATTTGTGGGTCTTGTCTTTTTCTCTTACAGATGACTTGCAGGACCCTGTATGTTATGATATTAAATTAATCTTAATCGTTTAACCACCACAGCGTCTTGTCTCCATTGGCAACACGCATCATTTGTGTGGATTGCAAGTGACGTAGCAGGCAGTGAAGAGTGCAAGTAGTAGTTGCAAGCGACTTCGTAATTTAGTTTATTTTTTCTTGTCTTCACCACCTGGATGCTTGTGTAAAATGTTGAGAGATTCAATTAAAAAATACTTAATAAATAAAATAAAATAAAAAACAAAAAATACTGCAAGTGACGTCACTTGCGGAAGTGCAGGTGTCTGAAAGTGCAAGTCTGAAAATGCAAGTGCATGTCTGCAGCCAGACCCTTCTCAAGCTGTTCGGTGAATAAATTCAATTTCAGTCTGCTCCGCACAAAGTTATTGCATGACTTCTGAAAACTTGATATAGCCAGAAGTCAAGTACTACACTTACAGTACTTTTATGGTGCTTTTTTAGAGAAGCCTGTTCCAGATCAATTGATAAAAATATATATAAAAGTATATGTGTGTGTGTATGTGTGTATATATATATATAATATATATATATATATATATATGGTAACACTTTACAATAAGGTTCATTAGTTAAATACATTAGATAACATGAACTAATAATGAACTGCACTTATACAGCGTTTATTAATCTTTGTTAATGTTAATTTCAACATTTACTAATACATTATTAAAATCTTGTTAACATTAGTTAATGCACTGTGAACTAACATGAACTAACAATGAACATCTGTATTTTTATTAACTAACGTTAGCGAAGATTAGTAAATACAGTAACAAATGTATTGCTCATGGTTAGTTCATGTTAGTTAATACATTAACTAATGTTTATCTAATGAAACTTTTTGTAAAGTGTTACCATATATATATATATATTTTTTTTTTTACATATTAACAATGACCTGTATGGCACAAGCTGTCAAAAAAAAGAGTAGAGGAGTAGAGGAGAAAGTGGTACAATAACAATAACAATAGATCTACATTAAATAAATCATAATTTATTTACAACTGGCTCAAATCACATCATTGCATGTTAAACAGCAAACCAGGACATTATGGAACAATTATTTTTATGTTCCAAGAAGAATGAAAGTCAGGTTTGGAACAACAGGAAGGTGAGTGAATGATGACAAAATAATTTTTAGGTGAACTATTTCTTTAAACTTATAGAGAGTGTGTGTATTTGTGTGCATTTTATACACGCGTTCTGAAAAGAGACAGCCTTGAGACCCAGGTGTGTGCACTGGTGTGTATGTATGTGCATGTGTGTGTGTGAGTGGGAGAGAGAGAAGGAGAGAGAGAGAGTCTTTTCCAAAACACTTTGCTGTCCTGTCCAGGGTGAGTCTCTAGCTCTGTGAGTTGCATAACAATGAGGAGGTTCACAGCAGAAGAAAAGCCCACTCAGAACACAAACACACATAAACACACACTCTTTCTCTGGTGTTGCCTGTTTCTTTACCTCTCTCTCCCTCTCTCATCCATAAAACCACACACATTTCTCTCTGTATATTCCTCCTGCCCAAGGGAGAGTGTTCTCTCCTGCAGTTACTGTCCACGTGTTTTCATAACTTCCAGTATCTGCTGCCCACTCCGCTGATGTCATACAGCTCAATCTCTTGTAAGGCTGATTCTGAACTGCACATCTACAGTAATCTCTCTCCACACAGTGCACTCGAAAACCTGGATCCAGAGACTGGAAACTTACACCGTTTCGCTTTGAGGCTGGTCGACCATGAAAAACAAATGCAAAAGGTTTCAATAAAAAAAATATTAAATTTAATAAATAATGGATTTGCTGAAAGTGTCTTTTAAATCATAATAAATGCATTAATCAAACTGGATCAAATCTTTGCAAAACCCCTACAAATGAGCTCATTTCATGAATGCTGCAATACCCCAAACCACAAAGTAAATGTACTATGAATGGTCTGAGATATTGCAACATTTATGGAGTTTTTTTATTCAGTTTGGTTAAACCATTTATTCTGATTATTCTTAAAAAAAAAACTAAAATTTACGGTAAAAAAGGCAGCTGTGTTTGCCAGAATTTTACCGTAAAAAATATGGTAGCAACATTTTAGGTTTATGGTTTTAACTGTAACTTACATTTAAATACTGCCATTTCATTAACTGATATAATGTTAATATACCAACCTATTGAAGTACTGAAATCTGTTTTGTACCTTTGTAATACACTGATAACCACCAAAAGCAGGTGGTGATGAAAAAGTCACATGATGAACCAAAGCCCATCACAAGCAGCTTTTAAATATTAACATTGGGGGTGTAACAGTTCACAAAATTCAGGGATCGGTTCGATACGACAGTGGTGTCATGGTTCGGTTCGGTATGTCCGGTACGGGGGTAATTGGTTACGTCGCAATGTTGGAAATATTTCCATTTTAAACCATGAAGGCGAGCCAATGGATATCTAACAAGCAACGTGCAAACTTTGCACAAGAGTTATGCCAGTGAACATCTTAATCTCAGTCAATTCACTATGCAGAAAGTGAAAAGTAAAAACGGAATGACGGAGCTTTCGGCATCTGATGCCGCATATTCTCTCAGAGACGAAAGACGAATCTACTTCAACATATGCTGATAACGATATATATAGCTAACTGTTTTCATTTATTCCCTTAATATTTCTCTTGTGGCCTATACAAAGTGGAAAAACAAAATGTGAAGAAACGTATTTCGTGTTAAACAGGTTGTTTTTGAAAGTCTGTGCTTGAAATAAAAGCTTTTTATTTCATTGATTTTTATTAATGACTGCAGTGTTAATATTTTGATTATAGGCCTATAATTCATTGTATAATAGACCTGTTTTAAAAACATTTATTTGAGGAGTAAATAGCCTAATCTTTTGTTATCCTCGCAGCGCGTCAGTTATGTGGTAATTACTGTGGGGCAAATTGATTGTCATTTTAATTTAATAAAAGTAACTTCATAATAATAATAGGCCTAATAAAAATAAGAATGTAACAGGTATACATTAAGAGGAAATGCCAAATCCACTTAATATTGCCAATAATTTATGTTTTTGACAATATCTCTGGCTATCGTCGATACAGGATCATCGTCTTTCGACACACCCCAGCAAGGGGAGGTTATCGCGGGGCATATAGCACGTTGCCTGTTATGTCGTTTGGGCTGTCTTGTTGAGAGTAGCGGCACTGAGTACATTATATTTCACACACTTTAAGCTTTTATTTTCCAAACGTAATAGAATTAGTGCACTGAATCGTTCGGCTTGTAATGCGTACCGAACCGAAAGCCTCGTACCAAATGGTTCAATACGAATACGTGTATCGTTACACCCCTAATTAACATATACGTAAAAGGTGAACAGTGTCATTCACACAAACACTAAACAACACCATCATGGTAACACACATAAAACTGAAATGATGCAATAAACATTATTTTAACAACAGCAGATGTAACATACAACCCTAATGTACAAAACTGATAAGAAAAAACTAAGAAGAAACAGCTATTTCAACAAAAAAAACATCAAATTTGAAATGTAATGCAGGTAATTCTGGGAATGTCAATTTACTGTTATTCACTGAATACATTATTTTTCCACTTCCAAAAATGGTATACTACCGTACAATTACATGTAATGTCCAATACAGTTTTTCACCGTATATAGTAGGGGAACTTACAGTTAACCATTTAACAGGTTTTTACTGCAGCATTTTTACAGTCTTACCATTAATTTCACGGTCATTTTTTACAGTGTTGTTACACAATCCAATACAATAGCCTGAAAAAGTATTTTAAACCTGATTTTTACATACTGTATATAAATATTTTAATCTGCAAACTGATGATGCTAGATATTTTCTCTGAATTTTTTGAAGGATTTTACAATTACTTTTAACCAGCAGTCTCAAAATCATTTTAGTGGATGTTTAAACAACCTCGATGTGATTAAATGTTTCTCTAAATGATGTTAAAAACATACACTGAAGCATACGTTAGAATAAACAACAAAAAGGTCTCTTTCCATGGTCTTGCAGTTAGTCCGCTGATCTGTTTATCTGTCTGCCTCTTTGCGTTTCCTCTTTGTGTCTGTCATAGTGTCTAGGTCTAATATAATTTTAACGGAAATTAGAATGGAAAGGAAAATGTCACAAGAGGTTTTAGCAGCTATTTTAAGCCTTCCCCCAACAGAGAGTATTCATTTTTCATACAGTAGGTGATTTTTTTCAGGACTCTTAAAAGGTCTTTTGTCATTTCATCAGGTTTGTAGTTGAATAAATGCAGGAAGTGAGGAGGTAAGGACAGACACAATGCAGAACACGTTCAAATAGCATAAATGAGAACATGTCTGCAATATCTTCAATGTTTTGCAGTGGAAGAATTTTTAAAGAAAGAAAGAAAAACACATGACAAAAATGTAACATGACAAAAATCTATAGGAAAACAAAATTGAATAGCAACATTTCTGTGCCACTGTACCACCAACTGGAATTGCATAAATAATGACTGTTTTCAAACAGGTTTCAAAACAGTAATTTGTCATTGGTCAGCAAACAGATAGTCCCCCCCGCAAACTTGTGCCATTTAGGGAAATAATAGGAATTGATTACTTATATTTGTTTCTGCATAATAAGCCGAGATAAAAGATTCATATGCTGGGATAGACATAAGAATAAAATTAAAACAAAACATTTTAAATTAAGATAAAACATTATTACTATACGTAAATCCTGTAACTGCATATAACAGGGTTCCTACACATTTTCCATTTCAAATTTCCACACTTTTCCAGACTCCAGAAATTTCCAAACCTCTCGGTAGATTTTCAGACCATATTTAACATAAATGGTTCATAGAGCATTATTTTCAGCTTTATATTTGGTATATAGTAGTCATCAGTAAATATTTTTATTTTCTCAGGTTTTTGTTTTTCAATGATTTTCTCGAAGTGACAAAATACAGAGTCCCTAATATAAAAAATAATAAATACAGACTTTTAAACGAACACAATAAACTTTTTTTGTGCCTTCAAGAAATTATTCACATGTGCATGGGAATGTTTTGCATGCTTACGCATTACAATTTCTAGTTTTATATAACCTATTTCCTTTGTGTATCACTGCCATCTTACTATGAATAAAATGAGAGCAAGGATGCACATGAATTAACAGAGATCTACCTGTTCAAAATGTTGCTGTTCTTATGGTAGTACCTCTAATATCAAGGCCTAATGTCCAATTTAACACATCCACTGTGGTTGTGGAGAAACCATGACACAAAATGGGCTGATGGCATAACATTTGCCAAGTTCAAGGGTCTATAAAAAAGACTGGTACTGTAAAAGTGTTTAAGATTTGGCATTCATTGGGGCAGTATGCCATATTTCAAGGCCTTAGGTCACTTTAATGCATAGTCTGTGGCGACCAAGAAACCACACCGTGAAATGGGCTGATGGCACAACAGGTGGCTCAGTGTGCATTGTCCTATATGCTAAATTTAATGGTTTCTTGTGCGCACATAAAAGTCTGTATTTTTTATTTCGTTGCAAAGGTCCTTGAGTTATGTAATACGGTGCTAAGAATATAGTGTGAAGAAACCAAATATGCTTCTAACTACGGGCTGGGCGATTTGGCAAAAAATGTAAATCTTGTTTTTTTCAAAACATTTGACTGATTCTCGATTTTTTTTTAATCATTTTTAACTAGTCAACTTGAAAATGTAACCAACATGATTCAAGTAACTTTTTCTTTACTAACCTTTTTTATTTTTTATTTAATTTTTATTTAACCTCTTTTATTCGATTGCGCTGCTTTTCCATTGTTTTTCTATGTAAACATGGACGTGTTTGACTGTTGCGCTCGCGTCTCTTGCAGCGTCTCATGCATGAAACGGCAGTCTAAAAACACTGCGCTCAAGTTAAAAGAAGTTCACTCCCATTTTCTTGCATGTTTTACCTATTCCACTGCATGTTTGTCAACACAAAAGTGCATTCTGTGTGAATGGCGCTTAGCGATATATTTATGGTCCTTCACAGAGCGTGTCACATGTGAGCGATAATCACGTGCTCCGACATGCGGTTAGATCATTATTTTCTCTTTACTGTTATCATTGGCATCTTGCCAAAGTGTCTAATTCTAGCATTTGGTAATATTTCTATTCAAAATCGCGATTCCTCGATTTCTAAAAAATAAAATCATGGCAAAACATTAAATTTGAATTAATCGATAAAATCGGTAAAATCGCCCAGCACTACTTCTAAACTGCATTTTGCATAATGAAAAAGTGCACCTTGAATTCATTCAGTCATATTTGGCGATCACTAAAGAATCACTAAACAGCTGCCATGAAATGGCAGCATGCCACTTCTTGTACGATAAATTTATTTTCATTAAATTATGAATTTTCTATTATAAAAAAAACTAAATAGGGGCAAATATTTTTCCATACTCTGCTTTCTTTTTTCCATACATTTCCAGACCTGGAAAATACTTAAATCAAATTCCATACTTTTCCAAACCCCGTAGGAACCCTTATATAAGCTGATTTTATGACTGCTGAGAGAAATATGAAGAACTGAGAAAATTGTATCACATGGCTTTATAATGTACTACAATAACACATGGCAAAAATACAAGACAAATATATTTATTAGTTCAAATGACCTTTAAGCTGATAGGTGCACAACCTAATGTTGCTGAACCTGTATTATTTTAGTGTCATTGATATACTTCTATACTTTTTGTTAATAATTTCAATTAGATTGTATTTTTATATTTTCTGTTTTCACTTTAATTTTACTTAAAGTTTTAATAATTTAGTTGTTTGTCATTTTTTAGTTTTTGTTTTGTCTACATATAGTATTTATTTATACATTTTTATATACTACTTTTAGTTTATTCATTTAATTATTTGTTTTTTAATGATTTTTATGCTATTTTACCACAATAAAAAAAAAAAAAAAAAAAAAAAAAAAACTTGCTGCGGCAAGTAGCTGAAATATGTAAATTAAATATGTAAAATGCTTTTTATATTTTATTTTATTTCAGTAATGTAAATTTTATGGTTTTAGTTTTTGTTAACGATACTAACCCTGTGCTGAAACTCACAAAAGAGGAAGAATTGTGTGGTTTTTGTTACAATTTCAAATGCTACAACTATATCCAAACACATAATGTGACTGAAAATCAAATGAAGGTACAGTATAGTAGCAGATTTCAGCACTAAAGCACAATGGTACAAAAGCTGACACTGGGCTAGTACCCTTTCAAAAGACCCCTAAGGGGTGCATATTAGCACCTTAAATGTACATACTAGTGCCTAAATGGTACATGTTAGTATCTTTGAAAGGATACAACACCAGTGACAGATTTGCATGTTATGATTTGATAATGTTTGACTGGTGCCAATCATTTTAATGCAATTGTGCTCATGTTTGTCCATGGGGATAAGATACAGTGAACACCATAATGAAATCTGACATTTAAATGTGATTTCAACCCTGATGCTCAACACATAAGTTACACCCAAGGAGGTCTAAATACCTGGAGAGCATGTTAGCATTCCCATTCATCTCACTAGCAGATGCTCAGCTGGTGTATTCAGCCTCTGAAATACACAACCTACAACCTGCAACCTGCCATCTTTGCTCTCAGGCACTCAGTTCCTAAGAAACATATTTTGAGCTGCTACAATTACGTGACATTTTTACTCAAACCTGGATTTAAATAACCTCATTTATTTATTTCTGAGATAAATAGACTGCACTTGCTAAATTAAAGGAATAGTTCTCCCAAAAATGAAAATTTACAAAAATGTGCTCACCCTCATGCCATCCAAGTATGAGTTTGTTTTTTCATCAGAACAGATTTGGAGAAATTACATCACTTGCTCACCAATGGATCCTCTGCAGTGAATGGGTGCCGTCAGAATAAGAAGTCAAACAGTTGATAAAACATAATAATCCACATAATAATCCATACAACTTCAATCACTTCATCAATTAATATCTTTGGAAGCAAAAAGCTGCAAGTTTGTAATTAACAAATTCATCAAGACATTATTAACTTCAAACTGTTGCAAAGGATCCATTGGTGAGCAAGTGATCTAACGCTAAACTTGTTCTTGAAAACAAATTGTTTTGATGAAGGAACAAACTCATCTACATATTGGATGGCCTGAGGGTGAGTTTAGCTAATTTTCATTTTTTGGGTGAACTATTTAACATAGCAGGTTGCATACTGCCATTTGAGACGTTTCACATTGCATATTGCATACAGTTTCACACAAAATAGTGGTGAGTTTACACAGCAGGGCTCTACGCTTACTTCTTCTTTTAGGAGCGCTTGTGTTCCTAATTTAAAAAATTTAGGAGCACGGTCAAAAACTGTAGAAGCACCTTCTAATCAATAATCAAAAATTCTGATAAAAAAAATTAACCTTCCTATTACGAGGTGATATTTGGCTCAAAGTGATTTACAGGGAATTTTGTTTTTACCTTTGTAATGGCATTTTTCTAATTTTTCTCAAATTCAAAAAAAAATATATATTTATAAGCTTTTTAAAAAATGTTATTAAAACAACAGAATAAGTACAAGTAGAATAAGAATAAGTTACCAATAAAATTAAATCAGTATTTAAGAAATAAATTTGTACTACAGAGGTGGCACAGAAGAACACAAAAGTGGCTTGTAGGTGTATTTTCAGACATTTAATGAGGCTCAGAGGTTGCATGAGTGCAATTAAATTCATAAAAATTCATGTTGAGGTTAATGTTTTAAATATACAATTTTGAATATAGAAATATTAAATGATTTAAATAACAGAAAATATACCTTTTTTATTTTATAGGACAGTAGATAGACAGGAAACGAAGTTGGAGAGATCGGGAAAGGTCCGTGAGCCGGGACTCGAACACGGGACGCCCGAAGCGCAACAGCGTCGACGCACAGCCCACAAGGCTATCGGCACCGACAGAAAATATACTTTAAAAATTAAACTAAAACTGCCAGTAGGTGGCGGTATGTCACTGATTTGATCACTGAATATAATTCATATAATTGATTCGTTCGAACGAACGGCCGATTCATTCAGGAACGAAGCATCTGACTGTCTTTATGAATAGGTAATTGAATCATTGACTCACTAGATTCATTTAAAAATGCAGTTCATTCATAAACTAAACACCACTGTGTTTGAATGGAGATGCGCAGCGGCACAGCTGTGACTTTTTTTGATTTCTGTGATCGCGAATTTGAAAGAGAAAGTGAAAGCAAAAAAGGAATTCCTGTTCACAAAATTTTAATCACAAATAACACTGATGAAAAAGAACGGGTTGAATGTTGAACACTTTCGTTACCATATAACTATAAACTATGATAAAAGTTCATCAGCATGCATTGATTAATCAAATGTTGTATCAAATAAATAAATAATTAAATAAATAAAAAACTGCGACCAAATGATGTGCACGTGCGACCAACTGAGAAAG